>VDFB02030477.1:0-41967 GCA_007258455.2 Sequoia sempervirens
AAAAATGCCCTCTAGTCTCTCAAATGTAGGAGCTACCTTCCAATGAGCAATGGATATTGCTTTCAGATAGTTAATCAACAAGATTACCTTAATCTACTTAGATGATTTGATTGTATTCTCTAGGTCTAAGGATGATCATTTTGATCATCTCTCTAGAAATGGTTTTTAAAAGATGTCAAGAGTTTGGGGTATCCTTGAACCCAAAAAAATGTATTTTCAAAGTTCTGCAAGGAAAACTATTAGGACACGTGGTGTCCAAAGATGGAATTGCAATAGACCCAGAGCGAGTGAAGGCAATCAGGGAGCTTCCCCTACCAATCAACAAGAAGGGAGTTCAGTCCTTCTTGGGAAAGATAAATTTTGTGATCAAATTCATTTATGATTTTGCAGGATTAATTAGACCTATTACCATGATGCTCAAGAAGGATCAATTATTCAAATGGATGAAAGAGGCTAGAGAAGCCTTTGAGAAGGTTAAGGATGCTATTTCTTCAGGCCTGTTCTAGTAAACCCAGACCTATCAAAGGACTTCATAATGTATGTGTTCAGTAGCAAATACAACATCGCTATTGTTTTGACCTAGAAGGATGATGAAGGAAAGGGAGGCCATATGATAGCATTACACTCCCATACCCTAAAGGATTATGAGATGAACAATAGCTTCATTGAAAGGAAAGCATTCACCATTTTTAAGGGACTCAAGAAGTTCTGACACCTCATATCTTGCAACAAGGTGGTTGTATATTTCGTGCATTCTAGTGTGTGTGAATACATTATGGAAGTAGAAATCACCAAAAAAAGTGCCAACTGGATTACTAAAATCCTTTAATATGACATTGAATCCAGACCCACAAAATCATTCAAGGAAGAGGATTGTGTGAATATCTGGCACATGACGAAGCAGTAGCAGTTGAGGAGGAACAACCCAAGCTAGTCCTAATGAACAAACCTGAGTCTGAAGGTTGTTGGTTGGTGGATAGGATGAGATTAATGTAGACTAGGAACTATCTAATGGGCCTCCCTTCTTAGAAGAGAAGATTCTATAGATTGTAGAATAGTGAATATGCACTCATTGAAGGAGTCATTTTCAAAAAGAACTTCAATGGCATTCTCTTGTGGTGTGCCACCATAGAGCAAGCAAAAAAATTTCTAGAAATATTTCATAGCAGTCCCACAGGTGAATATTTCTCTACAAAGACCACTGCCATCAAAATTATGTGTGTCAGATATTTCTGGCCTACACTATTCAATGACTCACTCTCTAGTTAAGAGATGCAAGGAATGCCAATTCTTCACAGGAAGAAGGAAAAACTCAACAATGCCTCTCAATCCGATAGTTGTTGATGAACCATTTACATGATGGGGCCTTGATTTTATAGGGATGATTAATCCCACCTCTAGTGTTGGACATAAATGGATCCTCGTGGCTATAGACTACTTCACTAGATGGACTAAGGTTGTGCCCCTAAATAATGTGACAGAGGAAGAGATTGTGAACTTTCTTAAAGAACTAGTGACAATGTTTAGCCCACTGAAGACCATCATCTCTGACAACGTGAAGGCCTTCCTGGGTTCAAAGGTATGTCAATTTTCACTCAAGCATGGCATATTCCTAAAGACATCTTCAAACTACTACCCACAGGGAAATGGTCTGGCTGAGTCGACTAATAAAAATTTAGTTTGACTCATTAAAAGAATCAGGTCAAAGCATCGACAAGAGTGGCATAAGAAACTTCAGGCAGTGCTCTAGGAAAACCAGATAACTCCTAAGCAACTCCTTAGACTTTTCCATATGAGTTGGTATACGGGAAGGAAGTGTTATTTCTCATCTCCATGGAAATTCCTGCACTACAGTTGCTCAAGTCTCTAGATGTTGAACAAAACGGAGCCATGGAGGTCCAATTGGTTGAGTTGTTGGAAGTGTAGGAGAAAAGAGAAAAATCCCTGAAAACCATATCTAACCACCAATAGGTGGTTAAAACATGGTTTGGCAAGAAGAACTCTGACCAGGGTCTTAAATGCAGAAACCTAGTGTTAAAATTCAACGAGAGGGCCACGAAGCCTGGCCAACATGGAAATTTTGATACTCTATGGGAAGGCCCATTTAGAATTATTCAATGCAAGCAACATAACGCATTTGAATTAGAAAATATGGAAAAGGAAGCATTATGAATTCCAGTTAATGGAATTCACCTCAAAGTGTTCAATTAAGCTTCATTAATTATTTTGCCAATGTAGATATGTAATTATGTAATTTCCTTTGTGTTTTGTTCGGTCGGTCTTTCAAAACAAAACCCATAATGCAAGAAGTAGAAAACAAAACCCATAATGCAAGAATCATAAAAAGCAAAGAGATAGAAAATTGATAAAAGGGTTGTATATTTACTAAACGGTAATATATACTTTGATATTACAATTCCAAAATGGCTCTCAGGCCATACTTTTTGAGTATATATATATTGAGCAACTTTTTGAGCATATGCATTAAAAGCCTTCTAAGGCATATTTACAAAAAGCAAGAGAAAATAGCTCATTCTTAAACAGGGGCAACATCAACATCAATAGCAACAGGAACAACTTCATCAACAGCCTCTAGAATGGTAGTAGGAGTATCAACAACAACAATGGAAAGCGGTGGAGGAAACACTAGGTTTTTGAAGTCAGTGTACCACTCCACATCATAGAACAATGCCACGTTGTAGCATCATAGCAAGAAGTGATAGGTGCGAGAAACTCTTTAGTGGTGCTCTCCAATCGTCATATTACGAAACCCGCTTAGGAATGGTACACATGGCACCACTACATCCTCTTCAATTTGTCTACGGAGATCACTCACTATGGGGAGACCAAGGCCATATACTGCATTCGTCACAACTTCGTCAAGGCCTCCAAGGTAGTGCTTTGCAAAGATTTCCATGGTGAGTCATAGGATCATCTGTTTGGGTACTTATATATCAAGCAAAGAGGAAAAAAAATGAGAGAAAATGTTAGTATTAACCCTATACATATCCTCATATTCTATGCAATCCCTCCCCAATATCCACTTCATTGCTATAATTGTCAAAGAATGCTTGTTCTTTGTCATGTGTTTCAGACGCTTGCTAGAAATTTCACCTAGAAAAGTTTTTGTGACTTATTGCTAGTAAGCCTAACTATATTATTCATTGCGCCTATCTCTACCCAACTACCAAATGGAAATTCGTCCCAATTACCAAATAAATGCACATTATGTTGTTGTATTTAGGTCTATTTATAGAAATAGCCAAGGTACATGCATGCGATAAGCATAATGATGATCGGGTATTAACTCGAAAATCCCACCAAGAGAAAAATTGTGAATCCCGCCCAGTTGCTTCTATGGTGTACAAATTGTTGCGTGCGAGTTAAGGAGTAATTAATTAGCTAAAACTGGTGGCAATCCCAAGTGATAATCTACATGTGGTCAAGTGCTAATGTGTCACTCTGTGGGCATTTTTCATTTTCCAAGGATGAACTCAATCTTTTTGTGTACTCATTATGCTTTTGGGCTAATCATTCTTTTTAGGTTATTAATTGCAAAGCATGTGAAAGGTTTTGATGCCTTCAATCGTTGGCTCAATTTCCCAAGAAATGGGACCATAGGACATAATGACTAATTGTCATTATGAATTGTTGTCTTTTCAAAAAGGGAAAGAATTCATTTAGCATGAATGAAAGAGTTGGTGGTACATGTTGAATTTATTGCCAGAAGGCAACCATTATCTACAACTCCAAGTCGAAAAAAGGATAAGTGTTGCATGTGAAAGAACAACACTGTGAAGAGTTTTCTGAGTATGTTGTTCATTGCAAAGGGCCTTGAATGCAGAATTTGCTGAAGAACCCAAGTGAGTTTCTAAAATGTTGAACATCGCAAAAGTCCACAAAATCCTCAAATGGAAGCACAAGCAGAGGTGACCCAAAGCTTATTTGATGCCATGTGTGTGGCACCAATGGCTAGTATTTTTTATAACATCTCTTACACTTCGCCTGGGATACCAAAGAAGCCAAAGTGGATCCACACGTAGGTTGTGGAAAAGAAAGCTCATGGGAACCAAACCCTTAATAGTAGAAGAATGGGATAAAATTCATGACCCTGACCTTAAAACCAACCCTAAGAGTCTTAGGGAAGCAGCCTGCGAGAGAATGAAATAGGCTAACAACCAACAGTCAAGTTTGCGTACAAGTTATGGTTTTGCAGTCTCCTATAATAAATGGTTCCTTTTGTGCATCACTATCTGAAACTAGTACATGAGTGCGCTCAACATTTCAACCCAGATACTGGCACCATTAAGGGCTGAAATCTGAGGGTTGTGATCAATGTGGAGGCTATAAGGGATATGCTATGCATCCCTCCCAAAAGGAGCTCCAAAGAAGAAAGGATGGAAACATTCACTATAAAGGGCCTAGAAGAGTTCTGGAGGACTAGAGATTTCACTCTGGAATTTTATAACTGGAAAACCAAAAGGCCTAAGGAAGATGTAGCAAAGTTGTTGTAGATTTCAGCCGCACATAATGCTTTTAGCCCAGACTTGCAAGAGGCCTTCTCTATGATGGCTTTTGTTTGTGGCATGGACAGTGATCGGTACATTCAGGAGTTTCAAATGGGTTTGGGTTTTCAGTTGAGAAGACAACATTCTCTATTTTGTTTTGACTTTGTAGAGGTCATTGTTCGAGAGATGCTAAACCAAATCAAGGATTACCAAACACAACATAAGTTCAGGTTTTCTTCTCTCCTTGCTCATATGTTTTTGCACCAAAACCCTAACTTCTTTAGAAACTGCATGGGTTTGGCTATTTTTGATGAAAATGGAGTAAGAAGGCTGGTCTCTATGTGGACTCCCCTCCTTTCTATAACTTATGATTACTATGCATTTTCTAAGTGTTTCCTGACTCTAATTTTGCAAGATTTTAGTGAAGATGGAAAGCCTTATCCACTTTCTGCTAAGCAAATAGGCTGGATGCAAAGGTTTCGTCCTCCTTGCGATTGGTTTCTTGGGGAGGATTTCACATTTTTTAGGCTGCATGGCTTTACCGGGGAGCCATTCCAACTTTCGATATGCATCACAGACAGGGTGTTGGCCCTTGAGGTATTTCGGCAACTGGCAATTATTGACCTCAACTTTTGCCGAGGGAAAAATAAGAAAGGTTTTTTCTTCTGCCCTTTGACCTTCGGTAAGGTAATAATGATAAAGAAGTAGACACATGGTCTACTAGAGGTCAAGTTGGATCATCTGGGGCTGGTATGAATTTGTAACAAATGGAAATATAATCCTGATGATGACTTAGTGGAGCTGAACGTTAAAGTGACTCATAGCTCTCGACCTTCTTAGGAGGCTTGTTGCAATCTGCAGTCAGAATAAGATGATCTATTTGTGGACCTTGCCTATATTCCTACTAAAGATAGGAGGTTTCCATGGCTCTCTTTCTATTTCCCTCTTGAGAAGCCCAATGAAAAGCTTAAAATGGAATCCACCCTTCGTAATGAATCGGTCAAGCATTGGCAGTGGAGAAAAGGGAAAATTGTAGACTGTTGGATTTATCGTCAAGAGACTAAATGCCTTAGTGCCCCATTCCAAGAGACAAACAAGCATGAAAATTTTGATGATCTATGGAATAGAGGGCATGAAGATACTGATGCAAGCGATGATGAGGATTTGGATCCAAAGGAAGCTAAGGCATATACAATAAAGAAGAAAGATGCAAAAATGGCCTGAACACAGAAAACTAGAAAAGGGGTGAAGTAGCCTGGCAAAGCTCCACCGAGCGCGCAAGTGACTACATAGAAATTAGAGACCTCACTACCATGTGCATGGGATACAAAGAGATCCAGGGTAGCCCAACAACCTTCAGAGGTCATCGAGGTGGTTAATTCTCCACTTGATAAGAGGTAGTGCACGGATGCAACTTCTGGAGAAGGCTCACAAGAACCTGCGACAAGCTAAGGATTAGAGTCCTCCACATCTCAGGTATATTTTTCTCCCTCTTCTCACTTCACAATCTTTGGTTTCCCCTACTACCTATGTGCCTCTCATTACTTCAAGTGTCAGCCTTTCCTTTTCTTCTTCTGTGATCGCGAGAGGTTTCTCTCAATTCTCCCAATTCAAGCAAGCAACTTTTACTCCCCCGCAGTTTGTTCCACCTTTTGTCGGAGCCCAGTCTGCAACCACCATTGCTACTCCTTTTACTCTCATTGCGTCGGCTCTGACTCAGCTTTCCCAATAGATGGAATCCTCTGCATCTCCACTACTGCCACCACTCCCCATGAGTCCTTCCGCCACCTCCCAAACTGGGCCTTGGTATAACATTTCCTTGTTCTCCCCAATAACGGTCTCTCTACCAAAGAAGACATCATTTGAGACCACAACTCTCTCTTTCCCTTTTTCTCTTCTTCCCAATGAGCCTTTTGCTGGTGAGCTAATTAAATCGCCAACATAATTTATGGGGGAAAGCGACAAAACAAAAGCAGCATGCGCTATCAAGGTCCAGAAGAGAAAAAAAAGGATACAACAAAGCCTATCGAGCCATGTGTTCAAACCATTTTCAATGAAGTCTAGGGGTCGTTGCATTTTACAACCATGACTCTGAACACCATCAAACCACAAGGTGAGATGCAACTTGAGGATTACATAATTCATGTTGTGGGAATCGATCTACATGTATCCCAACCACATGACAAAGTTGATATGATGGAGGAAACCCTGCGAGTGGTGACTACTAACTTCCTCAAGCATAGTTGCCAACTAAAGAAGAAGGAAGTGCAGCTCAAGAATGTCAAGGAAAGGATGGAGGTCCTATTGAAAAAATAAAAAGCATGGGATGCCAAAATTGCACGAATATCTCAACAAGCGTAGGTAGAAAGTACCAAACTCCGAACGAAATTGGAAAAGTTCCAGTCCCTAGATCCCAACCTAGTTGTTGGACTACAATGGAAAAAATAGGAGTTACAAGACTGGTTGGCTTGGGCGGAAGGAAAAATTCAAAATAAAATCGAAGAGCATAGGCAACATTGAGTTTAATTGGAGCAAGAAATGTAGCAGAAGGATCAAGAACTCTAGGGAAAACGAGCTCAGCTCGAAAAGGAGATCCAAGAAGTAAATATCTCCCTAGAAAAAGAATTTGAAACCCAGAGCCAAGCTAAGGAACTATTGCAAAGTAAGGATGCTGAGTTGGAAAATTTGCAGGGACAACTCCCCATGCCAAACAAAAAAATTGAGGAGCTAATGCAAGATGTCAGGTCAAGGAAAATGGAAATTAGTCTTTTCAGGAATCCTCCCCAACCCCTTGATCCTCAGTTGGATCTCCTTCTAGTATCCCAACAATTATATATCTCAAGTTGGGAGAAAGTCAAGACTTTCTGTTTGACTCTTCAACAGGTGCTCCAATTCATGGCGGAAGTGGCGAGTTTCAGTAGGGAGGTTCTTGGAACAATTGAACAGTTTCTGTAGTTCATTGCGAAGAGGGTGCCTGAGGCAAAGAATCTACTAGAAAAGTTATACACGATGGTGAATGAAGACTTGGTGAATGCAAGGATTGAAGATCAAACATCAGTAGCTAAGGTGGTGTGTTGGTGTAATTATATGTCTTGTACCTTGTCCTAGGTCATAATTGCACCTTAGTTAAGTTTACTTAGGGACCACATAGGAGGTTGTTGGAGAATCTCCACTTTTGGTGGACTTGACATGTCATTATCTCATCATTTCCACCTTTTGTGGACACATCATGTGATTATCTCTCCACCTTAAGTGGAGTGATAGCTCTTCATAGTTGTCTCATGTCATAAGATTCTGACACTTGTCATAATCTTATGCCCTTCTATGTTCTCACCTTGGCTATTTAACCAAGGGGTCTCTCATTTGTAATCATAATCAGATTCATATCATATCAATGACATTGAATACAGTTTATTCTTGTCATAATCGAACTCTCTCTCTTTTCTTGTACTTTCTTTTTGGTCCATAGATCTTGGGTGGCAACCATAGCCAATTCTAACATGGTATCAGAGCGGGTTAGGTGTCATTGGAGAGTCTTTTTCTAAAGAGAGATTCTGAGGAGGTTCCATTCGTGGCTCTTTGTTGTAGGTTCATATTCAAGCTTGTTGGTGCAAATATGAGCTCACCATTGTGTCTGGAAGGTTTGAGATAGTCGATTTTGCCTTTTATTTCGTCCAAATCGGAGATACGAGGCCAAATCTAAGAGGGTTTGAAGTTGAAGTGTGGTTGCTAGATCCAGAAGGTAGCTACAATTTTGGAGCATTTTGGGTCAAATCTGACCCTGCCATTGCATCCAGAAGGGCCAAAAACCCTAAGATTGACTATCAATTCATCCATTTTGGAGCAAGTCATCTGGTGAAGCAAAAAAAATTTACCCGAGAGCTGTACGGCCCCCAGGTCGTCATAATTGCGACAGTACGATTTCAGAAAATAAAATATTTAATTTATTTTCTAATTATTTTCTGAAATTTTTATATTGTATTGTCAAAATCTATTTTCAAAATTTTATTTGTAAAAATTATTGTAAAAATCAAAATTCAAATAAATAAAAAATCAAAAGTTTTGAGGTACTCTGCAGTACCTGCGTAGCAGGTACCGCAGACCTCACGGTTGTACCCACAGGGCTCATCGTAAGCCACGTGGCCTGTCGGTCGTCGCCCATGTGGGTCCCCTCTCCCCAACATTCGGCGGCAGTAGTTTCATCCACCGGTGGTAGTCCACAATCCGCAGCCAGAAAAAAGTTTTTTTCTCACTGGCGTTTGGTGAAGATTCCGGTGATCAGCATATTCCAATTCCACAGAATATTATGGTAATTTTTACTTGGCCGACAACATGCATCTAAGCGTCAAATTTAAGCTACGAGTTCTGAAGAATATTCCCTGCAGATTCTGCTGACCCCATGACGGCTTGGAGGACGTCAAATTTAGCACGTGTATTTCTAACGTCAGCAATACGTCAGCACAGTTTTGAAAATTTTCTGCCCCTCACCATTGAGCTTTTTGTTTTTGCAGTCTAACTTTGAAGCTTAATATCTTGCTCATTCTGACTCCTTTTTTCGAGCAATTTTTTTTTATTTGGGCTAGAATTTCATGCTCTGCATACTGGTGCAATCATTTTTTGGTTTTGGTTCCTATATTTTCCAAAAATTGCAGATTCTCACAGGTGTTACTGCTTCATCCTCATTTTGGGAACTTCGGGAGCTCATATCTTGCTCCTACGGTAACATTTTTGAGTGCAATTTTTTTTGAAAGTGCATGATTTTTTGTCTACTTCTCAGTGGTGGGATTGGATTGATCTCATTTTGTACCAAAAATTTTACTTGATACTGTGGCCTATTTTGGCATTTGTAAGCACTAAGATCAAAGACCACTTTGCTGTTTTTGGCAAGTGGCAACTGTAAACGCACTAAATATAAAGTGCCAAATCAGATATTGCTTGGTCGGTTCCTTGATTGGTGATTTGGGGGGGTAATCTTGCAATGATTGTTTGCATTCTTTTCCTTGATTTGTGTTCTTGCAATGGGGAGATCTCAAATTGAACCCCTAAATCCACATAATTATGCTACATGGAGAAAATCAGTATCAAACTATCTCATGATGAAAGGTCTAATAGGTCATCTAAAGGACACAATTCAAAAACCTACAGATGCTAAAGAATTGGCAAGGTGGGAGATTGATCATGAGAAAACACTTGGATGCATATGTTCATTAGTCTCATTTGATTTGCAGTTTCATATTGAATCATGTAATACACCTAAAGAAGCATGGGAGACTTTTGAAAAATTGTATGGTAAAACAGATAAGATTAGAGGCTATCAGATTGATAATGATTTGATGAATCTTGATCCTAAAATTTTTGACCACATCCAAGACTACATCTCCAAAATCAAGCAACTAAGAACACAATTGAAAGAATGCACTATTGAAAAAGAGGATTTACAATTGATTCTGAATGTGTTATCCAAGCTTGGTCCTGAGTATTCAGTGTTTGTTTCTGGCTTTCATACCCATCGACTTTCTATGGGAGCATCATATGTTGATCCTAAGTTTGATGACTTTGCAAATCTCCTAATCCAAGAGGAAGCTAAGTTAATGAACATGGGTCTAATCAAGTCTTCCAAACCACAAGCATTGGTGGCTAATGAGTCTAAGGTACAGAAAGAATCAGACAATCTTGATAAGAAGCAAAAGAAGAAAAAGAATAAGCCACATAAAGAATCAGAATCCTCATCATCAAAAGGAGAAACATCTAAGAAGGAGAGGCCTTTTGTGCATATTGCAAGAAGGATGGACATGAAGAACATTGTTGTTATAAGAAGGATATTGATGAGTTGAAAAATCTTCTCAAAAAGAATCACATTGATTTACCTTCTAGAATGTCTGAATCTTCTTCTCCTTCTACTTCAAAATAGTCTAAAAAGGAAAAAGGTCAAACATCAAGATATAAAGGACAAGCTCTTTGTGCTCATTCAATTCCAGGATCAAGGAGATGGCTTCTAGATTCAGGAGCATTGCATCATATGGCATCTTCACAGACTATCTTCTCTTCATTTCAGCCTTGTTCTATGTCTCCTATCTTGATGGGAAACAATACATACATGAGTGTAACAGGGAAGGGATCTATTAGCATTGGGGAGAACACTTTTTAGGATGTCTTGTGTGTTCCTCATTTGACGAACAATCTGCTTTCCATTTATCAGATTACACGTGGTGGAGATGGGAGAACTGTGGAGTTCACTCCTGATTCAGTTATCATTCGTGACTTGGAGACTAGAGATGTCATTGGCACTGGGGTGGTTGATCATTCATCTCGGTTGTATTCCTTTGCACAGTTTGCTTCTGATGGTGATAATGTTCCTTCGACTGTTGATCACAACTATGATTCAGAGGAGACATTTGGCTTTTTGAACTTGGGCATACTCACATCAGATCCAGTTCTTGAGCCTTGCATTTCATCTCCACCTATTGTTGCAGTTGATGCTACTTATGATTCAACAGTTTTGACTCCTAGTGATTCAATGCAGCAGAATATACACAGTCTTCTAGATATGGCTACTTTGGATGGCTTCCTCATAGCTATTTCAAACTTGTTTGTGGAGTCTTACCTTATAGATTTGCAGGACACCATTGATAGCATTCATCTTCTCTTTGATGAAGATGCTCCTTCTTCAGTTGTTGTGAGGGAACACCTTGACCCTCTTGCTGATTCTCTACATGATCATTCTTCACAGATTGGTGTGAGTGTGGATACTTTTGAACAACATTTGGAGGAGGCTTCTTTATCTTCAGAGGGGATATCCTTATCTTTAGATCATGTTCTACATTCACCTCTACTAGATGTTGGATTGTCCTCTTCAGCAGTGTGACCTAGAATGCCTGATTGGAGTGTGTCAGCTTTCAGCATTGACATGGAGACACTTGAGCATGCTTCAGAGACATCATCATACATCATTCATTATCCTGACATCCTACATACATCCTTGGTTTTGTTTCTTCCTAAGGGGAGGAACATTGTTTGGCAAGATTGGATCAACTTCAGCATTCAATGTCGAGCTTCTACCATTATTGCAGGATACTCAACATTGAGGGGGGGCAACCTTGTCTCTCTTCTACTTCTCTCTTATGGGGGGGTCTTTTTCCTCACATGGGGTTTTTACCTTCTCATTCTTCATCGAGAGCATTTCTATTTTGTATTTCATCTCTCTTTTGGAGAGGAGTTTTGTCCTATTGGGTTTTCTCCTTTTTTCCGGTTGTGAGAGATTGCATTGATTGCATTGTTTGTACATGGGTACCTAACATGGCCTAGTAGCCGGGACCCATCTTGCATTGTTTTCTTTTGTGTACATTCTCCCTAAGTTGCACTTAAGGGGGGGTGTTGGTGTAATTATATGTCTTGTACCTTGTCCTAGGTCATAATTACACCTTAGTTAAGTTTAGCTCTTCATAGTTGTCTCATGTCATAAGATTCTAACACTTGTCATAATCTTATGCCCTTCTATGTTCTCACCTTGGCTATTTAACCAAGGGGTCTCTCATTTGTAATCAATCATAATCAGATTCATATCATATCAATGACATTGAATACAGGTTATTCTTGTCATAATCTCTCTCTCTTTTCTTGTACTTTCCATTTGGTCCATAGATCTTGGGTGGCAGCCATAGCCAATTCTAACAAGGTGAAAGAATTCATTCGTTCTCATGCGGCCATCCTCCATGTCAACAGTTGCTCGACAATACTAAGTCAGACTATGAATAGTATGCGGATGAAATTCTCCCAACTAACTCAAATGGGCTTGCCCTCCTCGTTTCTATCTGATGATTCGGTGGCCATAGCAGAGCACATTGCAACACAAATTGAGGATAAGCAACAAGATTTATCTACTTTCCAAAATTTTAGTCAACCCCCCACTGCTGAGGACATCGAGGGCATCACCCATCAGATAGCACGACTACTCTTTTAGCTTGAGTCTGGGACTAAGATATCCATGGAGTTGCCCTTCAAAGAAATAATCGATCTACATGAGGCACAAGAGAATCTACATGCCATATCGATGTCATTTGAGGTCAATTGAATAAGGCTCTGGTCTTCGAACCAAAACTCTAACTTCGTTGCCCATTGAATAAAGCTCTGGTCTTCGAACCAAAAATTTTGGGTTCCCATTTTGTAGGAAAAATTCCCCTGTTAGTCGCCAAAAGCTATGGATTGAAAATCCCTAAAGCTCCCTTCAGGTTGATGATATTTTTCTTAGGCCCGGCCCGCACCTCATATGTTTGAATGTCTCTGAGCCCTTTTTGAAGAGTTTTTCCCATTGCCTCCACATGTCGGCCACGCACTCCTTGCAAAGATTTCCTCCCTTGCTTCTTTATCGAGCCTCGCCATGCCTCCATGTGTCAGTAGCGCGGGTCTTTGAGAGCCCGCTCCCCTTTGCTTCTCTATTAGCCCCACCTGTGTGCTATGTAGCATCATTCCTCGAGCACCTTTTGGCGGACCCCACAGTCAACACTCAAGACAAAGATTCCTCCACGTCTTCTCCCTGGGAAATTTCATTGCAAGGAAGGGAAGAATGAATGACAAGCCCCCTCCTGTTGCCACGTGTCCTAACCAACTATGTGGGTGGGCAACACATGTCTGCATGGGAATTATTCTGCTTCTTCATGGGACCATCGTCATCATTTGCATGAGGATGCATCTCGTTCAAAGGTGACTGCATTATATGTTTTAGAGTCTTTTCTGTTGCAACGACCTTGAAAAATCATTGTGATGAACATCATTGCTCGTGCCAAGGAATCTTTTCTGTTATTGGCTCTCAGGCGATGGAAGGATTTTTTATATAGACTGCTTCAACTTTCTGAAAATGAGTTTGGAATATACACAAGAAAATTGTGGAATGACACCAAGCCTTTGTATTATTTTTGGTTATTGTATTAAGACTCACAAACTGTGTCATTTTTGTTTGGCCTCTCTATATTTGTGAAATAGAGTTCTCTTTATTTGTGAAATAAATCTTGTAGCCAATCATCATGGATGCATATTGCACTATCAGATCTTCAATGTCCTTCACCTTTAGGGCACGTTTGTCAAATTTCACACTGGTGAGTTTCATTACCACATCATTTTTCACTACTTTTAGTGCCAGAATAGGTCCATTAGGGCACAAACCCGTTACAACCCCAATTGCATCCTTAGTAATTGTATGTGCCATATCTAGCCATATGAACTTGTCATGAACTCTAGTAAGCACATATCTCACCCACTCATCCTCATAGCAGAAGTTAGGAAAATCATTCCATACCTCCAAATTCTTCTATACCAAACTACTAAACTCAAGTTTTAGCTCGAAATCAAACTTAGTCCAAATGAAAAACAACTTCTAAAATTATACATATTAGATAACACATACATATACTTACATACACATACTTTTTTTTTTTTAAAATAAAACAGGGTAAAAACTTTATTGAAAATCAGAAGAGAAGATTACAAAAAATTCAGGCCACAAAGACCCGCCAACAGCAACATAGCAACACACATCAGCCTTCCTCATTGTAACCATCCCCATCTTTAACCAGAATCCCTTCTAAATCTTGGCGGAGCTCCTGGGGAACTTGCTCCCAACCATCAATCTTCCAACCGAGAGGATTCTCAGAAGCCCACTTAGCCAAACAATCAACAGCCCTATTCCACTCCCGAGGAATATGTACAAAGGATATAAACTCCATCAAAGAACCAATCTGTAAAATCTATTGCACCATTCTAGCCAGCTGCCAGCTAACATCAGACACCGTCCGATTATTTATCAAACCAATCAGAACCTGAGAATCAGATTCACAAATAACCCTGCGCCAACCCAAAACATAAGCCCTCTCAAGAGCATAGAGAATCGCCAAACCTTCCATAAGGTTGATAGATTGCACCCCTTCGTGAGCAGAGAAGAAGAAAACCATAGAGCCCGAAGAATCCCGACCAACTCCACCAATTCCAGCAAGACCAGGGTTGCCTCTTGAAGAACCATCAGTATTGATCTTCAAGATACCCTCCGGAGGGGGCATCCACCTGCCCAACCTTTGGACTTTTTGTTTCCCCCTCCTTCCCCTCTTGACGCAAGCCGAAGCTGAAGACAACCCCTGGATTCCAAGTCTCTCCACCTTCTCAGCGTCCCCTTTGTCTAAAGGGAAAACAACCTCACACTTAGCTTCCACCGTCTCCTGAATCATAGCCCTTACTCTTTGCCAAACTTGTTGGAATATCAACCTTTCACCCCGAAAAATTCTACGATTTCGTTCTAGCCAGATTTGCCACAATATGAAAGTAGGACCTACATACCACACCTCCTGCAGGAAAGAGGTTCCAGAAGGAGGTCTACCAACACTGTTCCAAAACTCCACCAGAGAAGAGGCATGAACACACAGGATTCTCCAAGCCTCCCACCAAATATGCCAAAGATGCAAAACAAAGGGGCACCGAAAAAACAAGTGGGAAGAATCCTCCTCCGCTGCCCCACATAAAACACAAATAGAAGGGCCTTGAAACCCTCTCTTCTGAATATTGTCCCACGTCAAGCACCTGTTCCAGGCCAAGGTCCAGAGAAAGCAATTACACTTTGGCCAGGAGAACTTATTCCACACTCTCTTCCACCAGTGAACCTCCCCCCCCTCAAGCCTGTGGGATAACAATCTCTGATATCCAGAAGCAACAGTAAAGACACCCTTAGGATTAGGAGACCATGAAAGAACATCCTTCTCCTGCAGGGAACTACATTTCCTGTTGGAGAGGATTTTGTGCAACTCAGCACAGTCCTCCACCATACCAACATCAGGCCACTCGCCAGGGCTCTTCCATCCCACCATTCTCAGCTGATCACGGGCAGAGAAGGACTTAAAATCACTCACCCTTGACCAACCAGCGTCGAGGAACCGCTGGCACAAAGTAACCAAGTTCGGAAACTGGGAGAGAATGGGGGGAAAACCATCCCAAGAATCAGACCAGAAGAGAGCTTCCGTCCCCCTTTTGCAAATCCAAAAAAGGCCATCCTTTATGAGATCAGCCCCTTTCTTGAGAGTACCCCAAATCACCGAACCTTTCCCCCTCAAGGAGTACCGGGGAATATCACACTGAGGGATCCCTGGAAAATACTTATGAGATAAAATTCTAGCCCAGAGCTGATCCTGCTCCACACACCAACGCCAATACAACTTAGCAGCTTGAGCCACGCTGGACAGCAAAGACTGCCTTAAACCAAGCCCTCCGAACTGCTTCGGGCTACAAACAATATCCCACTTGACAAGACTCCATTTGGAAGACTGTAGGCTACCAGCCCATAAAAACTGCCTAGCCAGAGAATCCAACTCCTTAATGAAACTCACCGGGGCAACCTGGATCATGCTCCTGTAGATGGGGAGAGCCTGCACCACAGACTTGAGCAACTGAACACGCCCAGCAAAGGACAACCATCTGTGGGTCCAATGATTAACCTTCACACGAAATTTATCCAATATATTTTTCCAAGAATCTCTATGAGGTCTTCCAACAGAGATCGGAATACCCAGGTAGGTCAAGGGGAGAGACCCAATTTGAAATCTCAAAATGTGAGCAATCCTCCTCTGAATGGCCTCAGGAGTATTAAAGAAAAAGATGGAGGACTTTTCCTCATTGATCAATTGGCCCGAGGCATTAAGATAAACATCCAATACTTTACGCAAATTAGTAGCTTCCCTGATAGACGCCAGACCCAACAAAGCTGTGTCATCCACAAACTGCAAATGAGACTGCGAAGGTAAGCCACCATTCCATCTCCATCCAGAAATAAGCCCCAGCTCCACATGCCTTCTCATCAAGCGTCCCAGACCCTCAGCAAGAAGGATAAACAAATAGGGAGAGAGGGGGTCCCCCTGGCGCAAACCCCGAGACGCACCAAAAAGCTCTGAGTGCTCACCATTGATTAACACAGAAAAGGAAGTTGTAGTAACACAGCTCATTACCCATTTAATCCAATCCTCTCCAAAACCAAAAGCGCCAAGAATCTTCTGAAGGAAGGACCACTGAACTCTGTCATAAGCCTTAGCCATATCCAGTTTGATAAACATTGCCTTAACCTTGGAAGTGGCCATAGAATGGATAGTCTCAGTAGCAATCACCACCCCATCCAAAATTTGCCGACCCTCCACAAAACCACCCTGTTCCTCAGAAATCAACACTGGAAGCCACTTTTTCAACCTGTCAGCCATCAATTTAGAGATAATTTTGTAAATCACATTGCACAGAGAGATAGGCCGAAATTGCGTTAGCCTATCAGCACCCTCACACTTGGGAATGAGAGCAAGAAAGGTGGAATTGAGAGCCCGCAGCATTTGCTTATTTGATTGAGACTCCTGCACAACTGCTAACAAGTCCAATTTGATAATATCCCAGAACTCTTGGAAGAACTCAATCGGAAAGCCATCCGGGCCAGGGGCTTTCCCCTTCTTCATCTGAAACACTATACCCTCCAGTTCGTCAAGCGAAATGTCACTCATAAGATGCTCATTCATTTCTCTAGAAACAAGAGAAGGGATACACGACAGGACTTGAATTTCCTCATCGAAACACCTTCGCTCCTCCACCTTGAATAAAGAAGCAAAGTATTGAACTGCTTCATTAGAGATCTCCTGATAGGAGGAAAGCTGCTCACCCCTGTCATTCACTAAAACAGAAATAGAGTTGCCATGTCTCCTGGCTTTCACCGAATTGAAGAAGAAGGCAGTATTCTTATCTCCTTCCAGTAACCAATCAACCCGGGCCTTTTGTTTCCAAAAAATTTCTTCCCTTAGCTCACACTCCTCCAACAGCTTCAGAGCCTTGGCTTCTTCCAAGAGCAGTACTTCAGTCATCCCATCCTCCCTAATCATCCTCGTAATACCAGCCAGCTCTGCCTGAGCAGCAGCCTTAGCATGGAAAATGTTTCCAAAGCAATGTCGATTCCATCGTTTGAGTTGATACTTGACAAATTGAAGTAACTTAGCAAAAGTATACATTTTAGTACCATAGGAAGGTCTACCATACCTCCACCATTCAGCCACGTAGTCATGAAGAGAGGGATCCCTAAGCCACATAAGCTGGAATTTAAAAGGAGGAGACCGAGGCACACGAGCCGAAGAGATCGCGAGCTTGATAGGCCAGTGATCTGAACCCCTCCAGTCCAAAATTTCAGACATAGAGGACCACAAACCACCAACCCAGTAACAAGAAACCAGAAAACGATCAAGACGCTCAGCAATGCAATCCTCCCCAATCCTCCGATTAGTCCAAGTGAACTGGCCATTACTAGGCTTGATATCCACCAGATTTAGAGCTGAAATGTTGTCCTGAAGGAGAAGAGCAGAAGGCTCCAGCCTTGCAATACCACCCCGTTTCTCATCCAACTTAGAGATAGCATTAAAATCCCCCGCCATAATCCACGGATGGTAAGGAGCCATACTTCTAACAAACCTGATATGGGTCCACAATAATTGCTTACCATGAAGCTCAGGAGGCGCATAAATATTGGAGAGAAGTATAGCCTCCCCTGACTCAGAGCAGGAAGCAATCATGGAGAGAGATGACTTGGAGGACAGCCACCAAAGAGGAGAAATCTTCTGAGGATTCCATAAACAAGCCACTCCCCCAGAAGCCCCTTGTGCGCCAATACATTGACACTCGCCATTCCCCCACAGCTTAGGCATCAAACCAAACATACTTTCAACTGATAGCTTAGTCTCCTGGAGAAAGAGCACATCAGGAGATTGACTTCTAACCAAATCGCGAACAACTTTTTATCGAGGGCCACTGTTCAAGCCCCTTACATTCCAAGATAAAACAATCATTACAAGGGGCTCAAAAAAAGAGAATCCAAGGTCTTAACCGACCCTAACTCCACCAAGTTCTCCCCTATCATTCTGATCTTTTCCACATCCTTCTTCCTGCCAAGTTTAGAGACCTTTTCCGTCCCACCTTTTTTTAGATCCTTCTGAAGAATTCTCAAATGAGAGGACAACTTATTACTCTTACCTAACTCTGAGCCTGAAACCCGAGAGTGGTGGGCTGAAGCATCTTTGCTTTTTTCTGGAGCAGCAACACAACTTGGTTCCTCCGGAGCCCTCAACTGATGGTTTGATTCCAAAATCCCAGTCTCCTCAACTTGTGGAGCACCAAGAACCTCTGAACAGAGCCCTTCAAGCCCTAGATCTTTCCCATCCTGCACTACATTTGGTAAACCCATATGCACCTCCTGCTGAGGAGCTTGCACTATCTGAATAGGAGACCCCTGCTGTTCAACTTCCATAGTCCCTTGATCCAAGTCCACCAAACCCGGATTCACTTCCTGCTGACTAAAATCATCCAATACCTCAAATCTATTAAAAGTGTCCTCTTCTTGCCTTTCTTTGAGAGTCCTCTTCTGCCCCTTATTTCTATTCCGATTCCTGACCGGAATAAAACCACCCTCCCCGGCACCACCTTCCAGAATAGGACCCTTACCCTTATCCAACCCAGAAGGATTCTTAGGAGGCTGTGAAGCATTAGTCTCCAAAGGCTTGGCCCTTGGACATCTACGCAGTAAGTGGCCATATTCATGACACAACCGACATCTAAAGGGTAAAGTCTCATAATCCAATTGTTGAACCCATGAGTGGGAGCCTGCACTCACTTCAAGAGAATCCGGCAAAGGTTTACTTAAATCAATTTCCACACAGAATCGGGCAAATGTCATTACCTTTTTGAACTGCGTCTGTTGCGACGAACCAACAGGTTTACCAAGCATTGAGGCAAGAAGATGCAGTACATCTTCACGCCAGCACTCGACCGGTAGCCTTGGCAATCTAACCCAGACTGGAACTCGACTAGGAATCTCCTCGGCTGGATTGAAACCCGCGTGCCATGGCTTGATAAACAAGCCCACCTGATTGTAAAAATAAGGGCCTCCTTCAAAAACCTTGATCCTATCTGCCATGCAGTCAAACGTGACCATGAAATAGTTGTTGGCTAGGAGCCGAATCTCCATCTCACCAACTGGCATCCAAGTCCTCCTGGCCCAGGTCTCCAAATATTGCAATGAAATTTTCAAACCCAAAAATTTGCAGTACAACGAATGTCGTGAGTAGTACTCAATATCTTCAGCGAGCATCTCCATCGGGATCACCACATTTGGCCTCTCTTTACATCTTTCAAGGCAACCATTAATCTTGGGCACACGAAACCCTCCTGCCGAACCTACCTCATTCTTCTCCAGATTCTGAGAAAATAAAATATTATCATGAAGACGAGACCCCGAAAGCAAGGGATTCGAGCCTAGAGCGGACCGGAAATCCAGCTTAGGTCCCTCCCCCGAAGGCTCCCCAAGCTCCATTGAGGAAAGGATAAGGCACAACCCAAACCCACACCCCTCAGCCGAAAGCCCACCACTAGCCCCAGGCAAAACCCCACACCTAACCAGCTTCAACACCCAGACAAAACCCCACACTCCACAGCAATCCCCACCTTCCACCAAGCAAAAGCCGCCACCCCTCCCAGGCTCACCCAGACTAGAGGGAAGTAACCCCCTCAAGCCTCAGCCATGACCACGAGCCTGGCCGCACACGCCAAACGCCAAGGAAAAAGAAAGGAGGACGGCCGCGGGCAAACAGAGACTCCCAGCCACCGCACACCCCCCAAACTCACCCACAACAAAGCTCAGAAGATTCGCCCCTCCCAGCACGCAGACACAGGCCCCCCCTCACCGCGCAGAGACAGAAAAAAACCAGAGAAGAGCTAGGGCGCGGATGCCCTAGCTCTGCGAACAGCTACGCCGACCATCGTTCTCCTGTAGAAGGAAAAAAAAAATTCCAAAAAGAGAATCCTTTTCCTACACATACTTACATACCACATAATTTATAGATTATTAATGAAAAAATAGTCCAAATGAAAACAAGTTCTAAAATTATACATATTAGATAAAGTTAAAAAAAATCACAACATAAAAATATCACATAATTTTAAATTAGAAAATAATAATAATCATTACATCAATATTAAATTTTAAGCTTCATATTAAAAGACCAAAATTTACTAAGGGAGAGGAGTTGATCGGTCAGGCACCAATTGTGGGTATAGATTTGGACAGCCTGGGGCCCAACTTTGGACAGTTTGGGGCCCACTTTTGGGCAATAAAAGTGCCAATAAATTTACACTTAATATCCAACTACCAATCACTTTAATTCAAAAAATACACAAACTAACCAATCATGTAATGCCACATCAACATACCAATATTACATGACTTAGTGACCCACTATCGGTGCATCACTTTGTTTGGCTCTTTTTTTGTGGTTTTTGAAAAATGGTCTGAAAACATTGATAAACATGCCCAATTTTTGCCAAAAAAAATGGGGGGATGCAACAATAAGTGGCAAAAGAAATTTTTTTCCAACTCAGACGTTGATGACGTGTACCCCTCACTCAAAATTACCCTACCCATGATAGGCCCGTCTCCCTTATCTTCTAATTTTTATATATACCTCTTTCAAAAACATTCAAATAAAAATAAATCAATACATTAAAATATTAAATTTTTATATAAATATAAAATACAAATTAAACATATAAAATAAAATACGCATTCCAGTACATAGTGTAACTGTTGAGCTGGTAGAAATAATGAGCACCGAATTCCAGTACATTTAGGTGGGCCTTAAATGCTGGATTCTCAACAAAACCTTGTTCCCTATTCTATTGACATGATTTGCTATTTTCTTTACTCACAGGTTTTTTAATTCGTACTGATCAAAGCTTTTACTCACAGTTTTTAAGAAATTTGTACAGTCAAAAGAAAAATCTTGCAGGAAACCTAGAAAAAGGCAAGGCAAAAGCTTGATGTGAAATTTCCATGGTCGAAAGGCTTTCTTTCATCATGTTAAATTTAAATATAAATTACTCTTACAGTGCTTTTGGCGGGCTTTTTTTCCCGGGAAGACAGTGACTTAAATTTATTATTGAAGTACTTTTTCCTTTAATGTTTCCTGTCAAATCATTTACAGTAAATGTGGTGATATATAAAGTTCTGATTCTTAATTATTTACATTATTATTTAATGAGTTAACATAATTGATGTAAATTGTCTCATTTAAATGTGATTGATTTAGGTTAAAAAAAAATTATTGGTCCTCTTTCTTAAATCAATCATATTTGAATTAATTCACAATTGATAATTTATATCAATTATATCTTAATATTAAAGAGGGGCTAATAGTTGGGCAGGGTATAGGATTGTAATTATGGGGTTTAATCTTGTAATATATTTATATTATTTATTACTAATAATTATTTCACAAGGAAATATATAAATGATGAAACATTTAGTAAGGTGGATATTTACATGAATACATGAGAACTTATGAATGAAATATTAAAAAATCATATAAATATTCATTAAAAATGTAATTAACATTTTTTTCTCTATATAAAATATCATAGCTATCTAATAAAGTGACATTTATAAAATAAGGTACTCATGTGAACAAGTATTCATCTTATGTGGGCAAATATTGATCTTATGGGTACAACTACACCAGTGACAATATGCATGCATTAGAGTACTTCATATTATATGTTTGTCCTATGGCAAATGTAGAAGGTGAGTTCAATAAATACCTAGTATTTTATTATGAAATGTAAGAGATTGTTAAGAAAATTTATGATCATTTAAAATTGAATATAAGTTGTATTTCAAATGCAACATGTTTGAGGTGGGTTAAATGATAGGTTCTTAACACGACCCTCTTCTCCATGACATTTACATGATTTACTATTCGCTTTACTCGCAGTTTTTATCCCATAAGAATTTTATTAGCCACTTGAATTTACCTAGTCATAGAGAGAAATTGATTTGTCCAAGCCAATAGTTTGGATTTGAATTTGTTAAAATACAACCTCCACATATCCTTTAAAGATACTCCTACTCCAAAGGGAGTGCCCAAATATCTAGTGATGGTTTCATGTTTAATCTCTTTCGACTCTTTTGGGATCCATGGTAGATGAGGGTTGGGAAGTGTCATCCAAAATTTGATTTTGTGCATTGCTAACTTGGGGCTCGAGATAACACAATAATAGTCAAGGATACTAAGCAAATTATTGATGTCTTTGGATGTGTTTGGATGAAAATCATGCTATGATAAATGAAGTGTGAGTTAAGAGCCATTATTATGGATAAATGTTTCATGAATGGGATGATTTGATTAGGCATGATGAAATATATATCTAAGAGCATCAATTGTAAGAACATAAAGGAACAAGGCTTGTAGGTAGCCTTGAAAAATGCATTTTTGGAGGGGGAATCAAGGGGAAAGGGATCCATTAATAGCTAGTCTTGCATTAGCATCCATAAATAGAATTTGAACATGAAACAATTTAGTAGGGACCAAATCCTAGTCATTGAAGCATTTTCAGGATGAATGGCCATCTTATACAATCATAAGCCTTGTAAAAATCAAGTTTGAGGATCAAGGCATTTTGAGTTGTTTGTTGAGCCCATTTAGAAGCTCCCTAGGAAAGAACCAAGTTATCTAAGATAAATTCCCCCCCTAGGAAGCCAATTTGCTCAAGTTTGTAATTTCTCAAGTGATGGGTTTGATTCTTTTGGCTAAGGCTTTAGCTATGATCTTGTAAGATGTGTTGATCAAAGTAATGGGGCACTAACCATTCACAAAATCTTCTTGTTTTCTTTTAAGGATAAGCTTGATTAAACCTTGGTTAATAATATGTCCTAAAGTCCTTGTTTCCATTCCCTCAAGGTAAATGTTGTATAATTCTCCCCTAATATGATGCCAAAGCATTTGGTAAAACTCAACTGGAAGATCGTCCATTCCCTGGCTCTTCTCTAGGGCCAAATTGTACGAAACCTCTTCAATATCAATCCCATTCAAGGAGAGATAGTGATCAAGAATTTTGTTGTAGTCATGCTAGAATTTGTGAGGAATATAGTTAGCTAAGCTATCTTCCAAGATGGAATTAGAGGGTTGTTATTAGAATCGTCAATAAACAGTTGTTTGTAATGTTCAAAAATTATTTTCATTATCAAAGATTGGTTGGTCTATAGAGAACCAACATTAAATTTAATAACATATATATGTTCTTTTTTATGTTTGTGCTACAAAAATTGGAAGAAAAATATGGTGCTCTTATCACCATCTTTCAACCAATGTAAACAAGCCCCCAATTGAGCACCTTTTCCCTTATAAGCAGTAGGTTTTTGAAAAATGTTTTCAATATGAGCAACTAATTGTTGTAAAGGGATGTTGTGTGAATAATTGTCCAAGTGTTTCCTACCTTGAACCATTTTCCCTTTAAGGAATTTCTCTATTCTTTGATGCTTAGCCACCATTCTCTTACCAAAATCTTAGAGGAAAAGAGTATAATGAGAAATTATTCTTTCCCACTAATAGATCCATCTAGCATTTTAAGTTTTAGGCCCAACTTTCCAAATAACTAGAAGGCCATCGATACATTCTTGATTTGAAGATGGGATGTGTTTAATTTGTATGAAAGATCATTAGGAAGGGCAACGACTCTAGCTAGAGAAAAGGTGGTGAATATGGGGAGGTGGTTTGAAAGAGTGGCGGCCAAGTCAAGTTGACAAGGTGTCCTAATGAGGAAGGGATGACATGAAAATTTGGAGAGATATAATACCTATCCAAATGACACATTTTTTGAAAAAATCCTTCATGACAATTGCTCCATGTGAACCAATGGGGTCTATGAGAGTCCATTTTACCCATGAGAGGATCATGCACGCCTAAGGAGTTTCAGGCAAGGGTCCAAGCTTCAAACTCAAGTTGTGGCAACTTGGGATGGCTTTCTCAACTGTGATTAGCAAGGTGTTCTAGCATATTAAAATCTACCCCAAAAACCCAATCAACAATAGGAAAATTAGTGCGTAACTAGTCCCACAAGGTAGCTCTCTTGAACAAAGAGTTAGGGGCATAAATGAAGCAAAAGCTTAGAAGAATGATACAAACAAGGGTGGTAACCCAAACACAACATTTATTGGTTAAAACTACATGAAACAATTGACTTAGCAAGCCATGAAGCAAGACCCAACACAACCCCCCCACATCCCAAGGTTAGTATGGAAAAAGCTTCTTAACACCAAGACTTGTCTAACTTTCACTTCACATATGACTCTTTAAGATAAACCCTCACATTTCATTATTATATGCAGCCTATATTAAAATATGGATCCTCAAAAGCTACATTTATTCAAACATTACCATATTTAACAACCACCACCACTCCCACCAACCCAACAAAATAAATAAATAAATATATAATTAAAAAACCCGTAGCACAATGTACCTCACAGTGAACTGGAGCCAATGACGTGTCCACCGCATAATCTGCTGAGTTGCAGTTGAAAGTAGTACTCCACTAATAAGTTTCTTTTGCAACTTTTCAGCTAGTACAAATAATGGGCAGCAAATGGCAGTACGTTTGAGGTAGGTTAAATGGCGGGTTCCTAACACCACACTCTTTTCCATGCTATTTTACTATTCTCTTTACTCACGGTTTTTAAGAAATTGGTACCTTCGGTAGTAGGTACACAGTCAAAAGAAGGAAACTGTCAACTCAGAAAAAAGTGAAAGCTGGATGTGAAATTTCCATGATGGAGACGGACAAATTATCTAAATGTAAATAAATGATTGTAAAAATAATAGATCTTTACAAATATATATATTAAAATTATCAATTAAAAAATAAAATAAAAATCATATAATTTAGTAGGTATATTCACATTCTTTATTTCATACAATCTTCTTTCATATAACAATTTTTATGCTTTGTTTTCTGCATGTATATATAAATCATCTTTATATATAAATCACCTTTAATCCTTCTAGCTGTCATTTCTTTGTTGAAAAGAAATTGAACAACTTTCTTTTTAGTAAGTACTTTTTCCATAGCTGCTAACCTATCAATCATATACTTTTTACATATTTAAATATATTAGAAATATATAATGTCATGAATTTAATAAGTATCAATTTTCTAATTATAGACTTGTTTTTGGTATTGAATAAAATTGAAGATTATAAAGAGAAATGTAGTTATAAAAGGTGTTTAAATATCATAAAGAAATATAGTAGCATAAATTTTTTTATAGAGATGATTATTCATTAAATTATTATGTAATGATATATATGTTTAATGATAAAATTTATATATTTATGTTATTTATTGCTTTATTTTGAGAGGATTATTTTGATACATAGATATATTGACACACAACATAATTTTGTATAAAATATAAGTCTATTGTTTTATATTATCTACCTACCATTTTCATTTTTGTCTATACACTTACTATTTATCCCCTTATACATTTGTTCTATTTTCTCATTTATTATTTCTATGTTTACACTTATTTCCATGCACACATTGTCCACTATAACTTATCCCATTTCCTCTCTTAGGAATAGTTCACGGTTATAGAGTCACCCCATGGTCATGAGCTTGTCCTACCCTTCTTCCGTAGAGCAAACTAAGCACAAGTTTGCAATATGTTGTTATGACCTTGTATTTAAAGGTATTAAATACATTCATTCTATGATATTGCTATCAGGATTCAATCGTGTAGTTTCGAGTCAAACTCATTGACCCATGTTTCATGAGAATCTTGCATTCTAATAATTGAGAATGTAGGAATTAATTCACATCTACACACTTTGATTGGTTCTCTAAAAAGAATCTTGCATTGCACAATCATTCTAAGAGCGATTGTATGGTTGAAAAGCGTTTTTGTTTTTTTCTAATTTGAAGGGATTGATCAAAGCATAGTACCCTCATGACTTAGTCCTATGATAACCTAACAACTTAGGTATTTATCAATACAACAAGCCCTTATAGAAATTAAGAAACACAAAGGAGATTAAGACATCATAGGCGAAGTGAAAAAATAAAAGTTTGTAAATCACTTAGATTAATTTCACTAGTACAAGATAAGTTCAAGGTTGTTATCTATCCCTAATAGTCAAACTCAAACCTCTTATAGTCATAGCCAAATATTTTGATTCTTAGGTGAAGTACTAGTATGCTAGGTACTATTTCATATCATAAGGCACATTAGATTCACATTCATATCAATCTTAGAGTCATCTCCAATTATCAAACTAATTGCACTTACCTCTATTTACATTTATTGATTATTACACATAATCAAAATATCAATATCCAATTGCCATATATTTACTTAAACTAATTTGTACTTGTACATTTGATTAAATTAACCTTGCAAATGGCGTTGCAAGCTAATTCGACTTAAACTTGGGGAAACCCTGTGGTTAAGTGTGCTTGAGTTGGAGTAGTACTGGGATGGGTGACCTCCCAGGAAGGCCTAGTGCTTCACCTCTGTGAGCATCACCTAGATGCAATAAGTGCTAAGTGGACCATTCATTATCATGGTAGATGGGTTCTTGTGAACCACTACTCATGAGACATGGGTCAATGAGTTTGACTTGTATAACTACACGGTTGAATCCTGATAGCAATATCACAATTTGACACGTTGTGGAAAATACCTTACTTATAAATTAACCTAAATAACATAAATATATTTATAAATTTTTCATTTACAAAATTATTAAAATATAATTGACTGAGAAATGTTTGTTCAAAATTATTAAAATATGATTGATTCTTACTTATCAAGATGTAATACATAGTTATTGTGTACAATGGAGATAAATGTATAGTTTGAGTACTGATTTACACTCTAGTGGTTAAAACTTCTTAATCCTATATAATTATATTATGAGTTAGGCCACGGAACATAACTCGTTTCCTGTCATAATCTTTCATAATCTTTAATCCCTTAATAGCTGGAAGGCATATATAGATATTCAATCATTGGGGGCTAGAACAACTTAGAAAAACTTTGTATTAGTTAAACAACAACATCATGAGAAGTGTGAAGTTTGAGCGAGCAACATGGAACACCACATAGTTTAACATGTGAAAACATTATCTCTAACAGCTTTTGTCACATAATACTCCATGATTTTGTAGTTTCTGTCTTTCTTTATCTGAAAAGAATCCATGTGGGCCCATCACACCAGTCTACTCAGTGGGACCCATTCCATTCTCAACCCAATCTCTGGCTACTTTTAGTCTCAAGCCCTTCCAAACTATGATAGAACTCTGAGTTCTTTCTACCCATTGTCTAATTAATGGAGGACTACTGCATTGAATTGGACAATGGGGTTGCAGATAAAGTGAGCTATGGAGATGAAGATGATTTTTCAAAGTCCTTTATTTTTTCCTCAGATGATTTCAGTGCCTTCACAAATCGGGCAAAAAAGAAGTTGAACTTTTTTGGGAGATCTCAATCTTCCAAAGGAGTTGCTTATCAGAGAATTGGTAAGGGAGAAGAAGGAAGAAGAAAGAGTTCAAAATCCAGATTTTATATTAAAAAGAAGAGATGGGCATTTCGTTTGCCTCGAGCCAGATTGTCTCCTCTAGTGGCAATGCTTGGAAGAGCCAGAGATTCTTACAAGAAGCTCTTAAAAAAGATGCGTGAGAATCCTTCTGTTGTTCTCAACTCACAGTGGGGAATCCCGAATTTCTATCAGCCTTATTACCTGTGATCAGATCTGATCTGATCATGGTGATGCATGTTTCTTTGTTTCAGGGATTATTACTGTATGGAAAAGTTCAATAATGTTGAAGATCTCTGGGAAGATCCTCTTGTTCTTTTCTCTTTTGTCATATCTGTTATTTTTAAAGCAGATTACAAGTATTATCTCAAAAAACAGACAAAAAAAAAATCTTGCATTGTATACAGAAACTTTTTTCTAATCAGCCATAAAACAGGTTGAGTGTGAGTGGTCTTTATAGATGTTTGTATGCAATGATCAACTTGTTTTATAAGAGTTTGTCTTTCATGATCTTGAATTTTTCTTGGCTCTTCACTCCATAGATGAACCAAAAGATGTCTATCAGAGTAATTTATTTTTATTTTTTAAAATTATGAGTTTTTTTGTAGATTGCAGGAATCGGCTAGCCCCCTCTATAAACTGCAGTGCGTCTAGTAAGCTTTTTTCACTGACCTGTGATTCTGGCACGACACACGCCCTGCCCTCGATACCATGGAAACGGTGGAGGGGAGACTAGACCTCGTGACCTTTGTGACGCTTTAACCAATAGAACTAGACCCTTCGCCCATTAAAATTATGAGTATATAATTAGTATTAAATTCATGCAATTTTTTTATTTTTTATTTTGCAGAATTTATTTATTTTGTAACATATTTTTTTCAAAATTATGAACATTGATTAGTGTTATTCATGTAATTTATTATTATTTTGTTTTGCAGTATTATTTATTTTGTAGTATTATTTGATAATATCTAATGTATGATTAAAATGTATCTATTCTCTTAAAGTAATGGTGGATACTTTTAAAGTTTTATTGATCTTATATTCAATAAGACTTACTTTTTCATCAACACTTTGTCAATAATTAAATTTCACTAACCAATTAAAAACAAATTACTGATCTTATATTCAATAAAATTTACTTTCTCATCAACACTTTATCAATCATTAAATTTCACTAACCAATTAAAAACAAACTTTTAAATTTCATTCCATGTTGATCCCCACTAATAAGAAATGTAAACTATTATATCATGTTTATCATTACTACCATCTAATTATTCAATGTTGATCCTCAATAATAATAAAAAAAAGAGAGCTATTACATCATGTTTCTCATTACTACCATCTAATTAGATTTAATGTGAGGGCCCATCCAACAAACTAATTACAGAAAAAACAAAGCTCTAAAGAATGCATATAGGAAAATTATAGGACTTGATTACCACTTCTATCAAATCTTATCCTAAAAAGACTGTATATGGTCATTTCCTTGTTTACCAAGTACACTCCATTTAAAATAGATTGATTTCTTTAAGGTATGAAGTACTAATTTTGATGTGTGTATTTTATTTATTATTATTTTTTTTTAGACTGCAGGAATCGAGTAGCACGACCCCATATAAATTGCAGTGTGCTTGGTAAACTCCAACCTCCTGCAATAGGAAAGATTTAGCCAACCGAACTAGGGCCCCAACCCCGTGTGTATTTTATTTCATAATTTATAAGTTAAACATTTAAAATTTTGGATAAATAACTTTAAATAATTTTAAAGTTATATATTATATCATTGTTAATAAATTATAATAATAAAAAAATATAATTTATATTTATTTATTTATTTTGAATTTATTTTAATTATGTTATTTTATATAATGATTAATGTATAAGTGACATGATTTTACATAAAAATTAATTAATTTAAATTTAATATGATTTTGATTTTATATTTTTTAAGAGTGAACTCGATCTTTAAATTATCTATTCTTCTTTTTCGATTGAATTCATGACTATAGAAATAATCTTAGATTAAAACTATGATGTACATTTGACCTTCAAACTTTTCAAATTTAAAATTTAAAATGTGATCAAATTGAATCTCTGTCTACTAGTTTTTGTTGAATTTTAGAGTGTGAAATAAGTATTTGAATGCTAGGTTATTGTATAAAAATATGAACCCTAATTCCTTTTTATCATTCATTACCTTAGGTTTGAGTAATTCATAAACATTTAGAGAGAACCATTACAAGATTTGTCATGAGCTAAAATCACGATCATAGTGGTAGACACAACACATTGCATGGTTTCTTCTAGTGTATCTCTAATCCTTGTTCAAATGTGAATTTGACACAAGGGATTTGACTAGGAATAATATATATTACATAGAAAACTCCCAAACAATATATAAATGCACACAAGTTTTCAACATAGTTTTGAGTAGGAAAAGTGATCCTAGATCCAATTAGATTAACTATGATTATCTCCTTTTCACCTTGACTACACATTCAAACATAAACCAACTAGGGTTCTATGATTGACTTGTTGCCACAAGGGAGAGCCAACCTCCTAGGGTTTATGTTGTCTTGTGTTGTGAGGATGATAAATTTTGCGTGTGATTTAACAATCCTATTTGACATATAACCATAGATCTAAAAACTATTATTTATCCCATAGACAAAACTGAAATTTTTGAAATAGAAAGTAGACCTAAGGAGGGTAGAGTATTGTGCACCTATGACATAAATATGAGGTTGAAATAGTAGGTCTAGGGCATGGGGTGCCTAAGACCAGCCTCCTTTTTTTTGGATCTGCAAAGCTTAAACCTCATTTTGGTATTTCTACCTCCACATACAACAAATGATGATGATCATGACGACATACCCTAGGTTGAGTAGATGCCAAAACAAAAATAATTAATTGAAATGATAAATGAAAAATGAAAATGTTTCCTTGATGTGAAACCCTTGATGAAGTGATGTCACATAAGTTGCCATAAAATTTGTTTTATGGATGCCTTGAATTCTTGATAGACCTACAAAAGGTTAGTTCCAAAAACATAAGAGATTGTTGCAACTAACATGTAGAGGATAACTCAATACATCTTCATAATTTGGTATGATAGATCATACTAGCTCCTTGCTCATAATTTAATTCATTCATCTTGATGTCTTGCAAGCTTGATCTTGATTGATGAAATTGTTGCAATAATGCTACTGAATTTACCCTTGAATTTCCTTGATTGATTTTAGGATCTTTAATTTTCTCAATAGAAAATGCTAAGATATCAAATGATGAAAATCCTTCTATTGTCCTCAACTCACAGTGGGGAATCCCAAATTTCTATCAGCCTTATTACCTATGATCAGATCTAATCTGATCATGGTGATGCATGTTTCTTTGTTTCAGGGATTATTACTATATGAAAAATTTCAATGGTGTTGAAGATCTCTGGGAAGATCCTCTTGTTCTTTTCTCTTTTGTCATATCTGTTATTTTTAAAGCAAATTACAAGTATTATCTCAAAAAATAGACAAAAAAATATCTTGCATTGTATACATAAACTTTTTTCTAATCAACCATAAAACAGGTTGAGTGTGAGTGGTCTTTATAGATGTTTGTATGCAATGATCAACTTGTTTTATAAGAGTTTGTCTTTCATGATCTTGAATTTTTCTTGGCTCTTCACTCCATAGATGAACCAAAAGATGTCTATCAGAGTAATTTATTTTTATTTTTTAAAATTATGAGTTTTTTCTTAGATTGCAGGAATCGAGCAGCCCCCTTTATAAGTTTCAGTGTGTCTGTTAAACTTTTTTCGCATAACTGGTGATGTTGGCACAACATGCCCTGCCCTCCGATACCATAAGAAAGGAGGGGAGACTAGACCTTGAGACCTCTTGCGATGCTTTAGCCAACAAACTAGGCCCTTCGTCCCTTAAAATTATGAGTATATAATTAATATTATTCGTGTAGTTTATTATTTTCTATTTTGTAGAATTTATTTATTTTGTAATATATTTTTTTTCAAAATTATGAGTATATGATTAGCGTTATCATGTAATTTTTATTTTTATTTGTTTTGCACAGTATTATTTATTTTGTAGTATTATTTGATAATAAAATTTATGATTAAAATGTATAAAGTCATGGTGGATATAATTTCAACTTCATTCTTTTAAAGTTTTATTGATCTTATATTCAATAAGACTTACTTTTTCATTAACACTTTGTCAATAATTAAATTTAACTAATCAATTAAAAACAAATCACTGATCTTATATTCAATAAAACTTACTTTCTCATCAACACTTTATCACTCATTAAATTTCACTAACCAATTAAAAACAAACTTTTAAAATTTCATTCCATATTGATTCCACTAATAAGAAATGTAAACTATTATATCATGTTTATCATTATTGATCCCTTAATTAAAAAAATGATATATTACATCATGTTTCTCATTACTACTATCTAATTAAATTTAATTTATTGGGTAGTGTACTCTTGAAGTGAGGGAGGCCCCATCCAACAAACTAATTACAGAAAAAACAAAGCTCTAAAGAATGCATATATGAAAATTATAGGACTTGATTAAATCACTCTTATCAAATCTTATCCTAAAAAAAAGTTGTCAGAATATTTGTGGAAAATTTGCATATATTAAAAAGACTGTATATGGTCATTTCCTTTTCTATCAAGTACACTCCATCTAAAATAGATTGATTTTTTTAAGGTATGAAGTACTAATTTTGATGTGTGTATTTTATTTCATAATTTATAAGTTTAACATTTAAAATAGAATTTTAAAATTGATAAATAACTTTAAAGTTATATATTATATTGTTGTTAATAAATTATAATAATAAAAAAAATATAATTTTATTTATTTATTTATTTTGAATTAATAAATTAGGTTATTTCATATTATGACTAATGTATAAGTGATGATTTTATATAAAAGTTAATTAATTTAAATTTAATATGATTTTGATTTTACATATCTTAAGAGTAAACTCGAGCTTTAAATTATCTATTTTTCATTTTCAATTGAATCATGACTATAGAAATAATCTTAGATTAAAACTATGATGTAGATTTTACCTTCAAAATTTTCAAATTTCAAATTTAAAATGTGATCAAATCAAATCTTTGTCTACTAGTTTTTGTTGAATTTTAGAGTGTGAAATAAGTGTTTGAATGCTAGGTGGTTGTATAAAAATATAAACCCTAATTTCTTTTTATCTTGCATTACCTTAGGTTTGGGTAATTCCATAAAAAATTAGAGAGAACCATTACAAGATTTTTCATGAGTTAAAATCACCATCATAGTGATAGACACAACACATTGCATGGTTTCTTTTAGTGTATCTCTAATCCTTGTTCAAATGTGAATTTGACACAAGGGATTTGACTAGGAATAATATATATTACATAGAAAACTCCCAAAAATATATATAAACACACCCAAGTTTTCAACATAGTTTTGAGTAGGAAAAGTGATCCTAGATAAAATTAGATTAACTATGATTATCTCCTTTTCACCTTGACTACACATTCAAACATAAACCAACTAGGGTTATATGATTGATTTGTTACCACAAGGGAGATCCAACCTCCTAGGGTTTATGTTGTCTTGTGTTGTGAGGATGATAAATTTTGTGCGTGATTTAACAATCCAATTTGACATATAACCATAGATCTAAAAATTATTATTTATCCCATAGACAAAACTAAAATTTTGGAAACAAAAAGTAGATCTAAGGAGGGTAGAGTATTGTGCACCTGTGACATAAATATGAGGTCAAAATAGTAGGTCTAGGGTGTGGGGTTCCCAAGACAAACCTTTTTTTTGGATTTGCAAAGCTTAAATTGTAGGTTATGGTTTGCACTATGTTTTTTGGATTTGTCTTCTATTTAAACTTATGGATTTGACCTGCACACATGGAAAGAGAGGGAAATGTTTTGTTGTATAGGGGCTTGCCTAAGTCAAACCTCATTTTGGTATTTCTACCTCCATATACAACAAATTATGATGATCAAGAGGGCATACCCTAGGTTGAGTAGATGCCAAAACAACAATAATTAATTGAAATGATAAATGACAAATGAAAATGTTGCCTTGATGTGAAATCCTTGATGAAGTGATGTCACATAAGTTGTCATAAAATTTGTTTTATGAATGCCTTGAATTCTTGATAGACCTGCAAAAGGTTAGTTCTAAAAACATAAGAGATTTTTGCAACTAACATGTAGAGGATAACTCAATACATCTTCATAATTTGTCATGACTGATCATTCTATTTCCTTGCACATAATTTAATTCATTCAATACATCTTCATAATTTGGCATGATTGATCATACTAGCTCCATGCACATAATTTAATTCATTCATGTTGATGTCTTGCAAGCTTGATCTTGATTGATGAAATTGTTGCAATAATGCTACTAAATTTACCCCTGAATTTCCTTGATTGATTTTAGGATCTTTAATTTTCTCAATAGAAAATGCTAAGATCTCAAATGATGAAAATGACTTTGTATTTATATTCAATTTCTTCTAATTTCTAGAAAATTAAATGTTGATAGCTGACAAATGAAATTAAAAATTCAAATAATAAAATACCGACATCAATATATCCAAAGTAAAGAAAAAATGGGTTGGTCAAGGGCATGGGATTCCCTAGACTAGACCCATCCTTTTTGGGTCCTAAGTGTTGTGGGAAAATATTAAATGTTAATTTTCATTTCCATTGTTTGGTTTTCTAAAGATGTTCGTAAAATGGGAAATTAAATGCATAATTAGTTCCAAGCACATAGGAGGGAGCTAAACCTAGTGTGAAATTGTCAAAGGTGACCATTTTTGATGTTGCGTGTCATAGATATATATTGAGGCAAATAGTTTGTAGGTGACTAAAAGAGTACACATCATTTTTATGGTGAAATATATTAAATCTATATCTATTATGTTTGAACTTTTAGGAAAGGAAATCATTTCCACAAGCATAGAAGTAATATAAACTAGAATATATAACATTGAATATTGTTTTAGATCATACAATTTCTAGATCTAATCATAGAGAAAGTTCTTATTTGTATTGATGTTCAAGCATGGTCTATAACAAAGTACCCCATCACCACTTCTGAAGATAAATCCCTATTCCCTATTTTGTCATTTCAAAAATCTTTTTTTGCATTGTTAGTGTCTCAATTCATTAATCTAGGTAGTGTCTCAACTCATTAATCTAGGGAGTGTCTCAACTCATTAATCTAGGGTTTCTCTTACAATTTTTTGAGTTATTACTTTATCCTAGGCTATTCATGTAGGGTACATTTATTTTCTTCACACAATTTGGTAAAATATAATGACAAGGGTTTTTTCTTTGGGGTATGCTTATTGATCTCTATTTTAGATATAATCACTTTCTACTCTTTTGATTTTATGCTAGATTTAATTATTATGGGTTCCAATATGTGATTTGATGATTATTATTCTTCCTCTCACGATGATGTGATAGGAAATGATTAAATTTATATTTTTAATCCTTATGTTGTATCTTACTTAGGTTTTTTGATAGAATCAAGTGATTTTGATGCATATATGTTTTAAAACATAACTAGGATGAGCACAATGAAACTTACATGTGTTTTTTGATGTATTCATTTTATTGTATATATATTATATTAGAACATTTGTTATGTATATAACATCTTATATTTTTTTAATCTATGATTTGTTCTTAGATTTTTATTCTTTCTTATATCAATGAATATGAACTTAGGTGGCATCCACTTACACTTCATTGATTTATGTTTTTAGTGTCCATTATTTAGGGGAACTTAGGGAGTCATCCATAGACTTGTGTGATGTATTTTTTTTATGCTCTTACCTTCTCCCTTGATGCTCATAAAAAGTTTGAATCTATGGTTGCATCACTTGTGCTTATTGTTGTAAAAATAGGATGAAAAATTGAAGTGCTCACTATCCTTAAATGCTTTGTTTAGTGTAATTTAGCTTCTACATAAATCATTAATTACATTATCCAATCATGTTCATTTATAAATATTTGTGAAATAACTAAAATCATATATACGTTGATAAAATAAAACAAAAGACCTTTCACTCAAACATAAAAAATACAAATAAATTAACTAGAAGCTATACAAAAATAGGAAAGGGGGGAAAGCATTTTTGGTTTGTGTCACTTAGTTTAGATTTGGAGGATACATAAAGATGGGTGAAAAATAGCAAAAGGAAATCTGGATAGGTACAATGGTAATAGAAGTTGTAATATACATGGTAACAATATCTTTGGCATGTACATGTGGCCAGGTGTGTGATCTTGACCCTCAAATTGAATTTAAGATAACATTTGGGTAATACATTAAAAATTATTCCTACCAAAATATTTGGGTATCTTTTGGGAAACACCTTAAAATTTATTCCTACTAGAAACTTTAAATATTGTCTAGGTAATACCTTGATATTTCTTCCCACTAACAATTCAACATATCACCTAGGTGATATCTTGGTGTCTTCTCTAGGGAGCATTATGAGGTCTCACTTGTTCAATAGATTTCTAGCTCTTTATACCAGTAGGTGTTTCTTGGGCCACATCAAGGGGTCTCCCAATCCGAATGTAAGACCCTGTCCCTTTTGGCCTTATTGATCTCCTATTATTTATCAATGGTTCATGTCCTATATTTTATGTTTTCTATAAACATTACTAATTATTGTTCCTATACCTCGAGTTGCTTATATTTTGATTGTTAACTACTGACGGTTTTTGTGATTTCATGTGATAGTTAGATGAGTTCTATTCCTTATCTACATAAGTATGCAATGATCAAGATGTTTTGTTGTTGATAATATCATTATATATTAAATGGATTTCATCATGTTAGGTGATTTTATATTGTGGGTGTACGAGTAAGTGTGAATATAAAGATAATGATTGATATTCAATATTTGGTTGTAGTAGTATTCGTTATAGGTTAAATAGATTAGTGATAAGTGCTAATATTTTGATATTAAATAACACGATCAATTATTTCTTGACTCTAAAAGGTATTATGCAACTTTTAGGAAGAGTTAAATTATATGTTAAACTTATGTAGATTTGATTCCATTGTCGATTATTATTAGAAGGTTATTTTTTATATACTATTTGTTTCAATTACTATTTATTATGAGAAATATTGACACCTTTTTTCTGGTTGAGTAAACATGTTAAAATTGGCCAATGTTGATGAAGGGGTCACATAGCTACTTCCCTTATGTTATTCTTGTGAATTCCTAGTCTTGTCTAGTATGTGTTTTAACCTTGTTTTGTAAGGATTATGCATTGTGAAAGGTTGTTTTATTAGACCTTTGAGTCACCTTTTAAATGTGATTATGTATTATATGTTTTAAGAATTCTTTATGTGGTATTAAGTGTATAAAATGTTTCTAGGTGATAGGTCTATGGGTAGGGGTATTTTTATTCCATAAAAACCCTTAAATAAAGTCTAAAACCCACTCTAATTACCCGCTTATGAAAAGTGGCAAAAATTGGAGTTGGTTGGGTGGTTGGGAAGTTGTGGGGAGTTGGTTGCATTTTTCCCTTCTATATATTCCTTCTCTTTGAAAGAAGGGGCTTCTCTCTTTTTCTTGGCATCTCTCTTTTTGCTTTGGTTGTGTTTTTGTCCTTGGGAGCTTTCTCCTTCTGGGAAGGAGAATCCTTAGTGGAGATAGAGGAGAGGATGAGAGAGGACAAATGGAAGAATAGGGATTGAAGAAGAGTCTATCACCTTTTGGATTTGTACTTAGTTTGGTAAGGTCTAGCCCTTTGTAGATCTTTGTTTAAGATGCATGAAATATTGTTTATGTTTTGAAATTTATGTGCAACTTATTTCTAGATCCCTTTGAGGTATTTGTTGAAACTATGTGTTTAGTTTTGTCTTGTTGTAGTTCCACCATGTTTTAGTTTCTCTTAATATGTATAACTATTTAAGGGTTAGGGTGATGAATTATAGTATGTGTGTTTTCATTGTGCATAGTATGTTGTGTAATTTGTTTAAGGAACCCTTGTGAATAGTGATGGTGTGTGTAAGGGAAAGCTATGTGGCACTTAGAGCTTGGGGGTGGATTGATTTTCAATCCTATGGTCGGGAGGAGAGCCCATTGGCCAAGATTATTTTTCTTTGATCTTTGTCTTTTAGGTACATGTATTGAATAAGAAAGAATATCTTGGGACTTTCAACCTATGAATATCAAGGGAGAAACATGTTGGTCTTGTGGGGGTTTACAAAGATCTTAAGAACCTAGATATGCATTGTAATTTAGAGTTTAATTGTGGTAGGAGTTATACTTGATAAAAATGAATAAGAGGAATAAAGGTTATTTGTTATCTTGGAGGATTTTAGTTCATTCAAAGGATAATATTAATTTATAAAGAACCAAGTTTTAATAAAATATTTTGTGTATAGGATGTTGTTGTGTAAATTTTTAATACATACACTTTCCAACAATATTTTTGATTAGAGGTAAAATACGGGTTTTGAAGGGGCCCGGAACCTTATACAAAAGTAGACAGTTGAAACTAAAGAAAATAACACTAACCATAAATCAGCCCATCAACAATGAACCAACAACAATAAGTTAACCAAAAAGGAGGACCCCAACCAGTAGAACTACATTTTTTTTAGAATATCAGCCACCTCCACCTCATTCGCTACAGTCTTCTAAGCATCATCCAAAACATCAGGAAGTTCTTTACCAGAAGCCCCGACCTAAGCCTTAGTCTTGTTTCTAATTCTAGCACTAGGACCATCTGTATTCACCTCAGTAATCAAAACATTACTTCCCCACCCTTTTCAACAACAACCTCCTTCTCCATCATCTTTCCAGTAGCACCAATCTCTTCAGCATGAATAATTTCCTTACGCTTTTTGGCACTAACCAAAGGAGAAGTAACACCAACAAAATCAAAGTTAACAACAAACTTAGTCACCTCCCCACCACTTATCACACTAGCCCAAATTTTCTCCATTTTATCCTCAAGGGTGAGGATTCTACCTTCCAAATTCTATTTCATCTTAAGAGTTTCCTCCACCACAGTGTTTGCCATAGTGCTTAAGGAATCAAACAATTCATCAATCTAGTTTCAAATGGACAAAGGACTTTTCAACCTTACTCACCACACCCCTAACTTTGACATTAGTTTTATTGAGTTCATGAAAAAACCATTTGAACAACTTGAACAAAACAATGGAACCCTCATGAGCAGTTCTAAGCACATCAGAGATATCTTCCCTATCAATATTAAAAACCCCCTTCCTCACAGCATCTTCCTCCTCAAAGGAACTCACCTTATCCCGAATGGCAAAGATTTCCTTACCTTTCCCAGCTACAACTGGTGTTTTGATTTTGTGGATGGAATTTACAATCTCCTCAACCACAACCTTTCTTTTCAGCCTCTCCAAATCCCTAGCCTAGGTATCCACAACAATCAAACCACTAGCAACTCCAATCTTACCTTTCTATTGCATGTCCGGGTTTACACTCAAAGAATCATCAACATCTAGACCACCCAATATAGTGAGAGGAGAGAACCTCTCTAGTAATTGAATCGCAATCCTTAGAACCCTTTTCTTCTTACTTCCCTCCTCCAGCCCCTTTTTTTTCTTGGTCATAGGGGGTGGTGAAGAAGCCTCGCCATACAAATCATTCTTCTCCTTCACATCACTACTCAGAAAATCAACAACTACCTCATTACTACAAGTCTCATAAGCCTTGTTTGCACATGACTCCCCTTTTTTTGTCTTTCCCAAAATAGGGGATTGAGGACCCACATCCAAAGAGGCAAGTGAGTCTGGGAAAAAGTCCACATCCTCCTTTGAATCCAACTCTTCCAATATAAGCTTCAGTTTCTAACCTTTTTTACTAGTCAGTTCCTCTTCTGAGGTAGCCTCATACTCCTCCGCCGGCTTAGACTGCTTACCCTTCGAGGTAGCAATTGGCTTAGCCACCTCAAGAGACTTCACATATTCATAAATTAAAAGGATTAACCCCACATGCAAAACAAGATTTTTAGAGTTTTTTTATGGTCCTTGAGACTAGAATCCAGAGACACTAGGAGATAATAAGGAAAGGAAATCCTTTTCTTATGATGGAAATGATTGAGCAAAATGAAGTGGTAAGCATTTACTGCTAAGAAGTGTCCTTCCAAGGTAATAAAATGCATGAGTTCTTCGACCATGTCTCCCCAAAACACCTTAATGGAGCTCCTTTGGTAGCTCCCACTCCTCACAGTCTTCAAATCCTTGGCTTCATCCCACTTGAAGAAGCATAGCAGTTTGCGACTCCTTTTTATCTCTAAAAAATTTCATCCCATCCATTTCCAAAAAAATAATATTTCCTATAAATTCTTCATTGACATCAAATTTCGTTCTGCCCAACTTCAACACCCTATCATTCCATCCTTTTGCAAATAAAGTTGCAGCTTGAGGATTATTGCCATGCAATCTCTCCAAGTAAGGAGTTAACCCTCCTTTCTCCAACACCTACCAAACCTCCTTCTTCTTCTTAGCAGCTTCACAAGAGAAGGGCTTCATGTGGTTTCTATCTCCACCCATATCCATAGAATTTGCAAAATGTAATGGCTTGAGAACTCTGAACTCAGTGAAAAGAAAACTCTAGAAGACAATGCTAGGAGTGCCCATAATCTGTGTGAGAACTGAATTAAGGAAGAGGAGAATTAAGAACATAGAGTTTCTTTCCCTATGGCTATTAGCCACCCTACCATTAGCTCATTTCAAATCAGGCTTACCATCCTTCCACATAATCTTCAGCCATGTGAAGAAAGACATGCACGTCGTAGGCCATAATGGAACCTTAAGCAAATTAAAATTGGAAATCATGGTTAATAGTTGCTATTGCCTCTATAGGACCATTCCCTAACATCTCTAACTCCAATATTAGCGAAGATGTCCTTTAGACCATTACCCTTTCTCAAGATATGAGAGAAGTAATATTCATCAAAAGATTTAAGAATATCAATGGAGTCCCTAATCAAAGTCTCAATAGTCCAAGAAGGGGAAGCACAATTTTTCAAATTGCTGATGATATTCAAAGAGTCACCCTCTAGCCAAACTTTCTTATAGCCTTTAATTTGTGCCATCTTAAGACCATGATAGGTTGTAGCCACTTCCGTATAGTGTTTTTTTTGGATTCCCAAAGGGAGCGCCTCAACGAAGATGAGCCTACCATTAGAATTTTTTATCACTCCCCCACAACCGGTAGGTCCCGAATTCCCTTTAGTAGCTCCATCAAATTTTACCTTCACCCAACCATCTAGAGGAGCTTTCCAAACAACATCTTCCCTAGAAGTTTTCCCTTTAGTCACCGGGAGGGATATATCCGAGGGAAACTTCTACCTTTGTCCATTTTTCCAACAATGTTTAATTTTATTTAAATAAATTTTATAATGTATATTCTAGGGTATTTATGTTATATAGAAATAATCAATAATAAGTTTAGAAAAAAAAACATGATGCAGTTGAAGACCAAGACCCTTAATCAAGGTGTTGTTCTTCGCAGCCACCACACCAATATCTCATCTACCCAACATAATAAAAATGGTTCTCATAGGGAAATAAACAAACCCACAAAGTTTTGAAATACAAATCATCAATCATGCATATAAGTGCACTAAAAACTATTGACAACCCAAATTTCAAAAATTATTTTGAATGTGCAAACAACTTCCATTTCCTTTGAAAACTTTGGTAGTCGAAGCTCCCACCTTTATCTATAGGAAAATAAGCGATTCAAAAAAATTCTACCAAGAAAACCGTGCTAAAATTAGGTTGAAAATCCAAAAAACACATTTCTAAACAATGGTGCTTGATCCCTTCCAACAACTTTTAAACTTCCATAAATTTCTGAGTTTTTGAATATATAAATATGAACCACAAAAAATATGAAATTTAAAAACTTTATTACAACTCGGATTGCTTGCAACAACTTGGGGTACAAATATTTCACCAATTACAAGACCATGTCATT
>VDFB02030478.1:0-15885 GCA_007258455.2 Sequoia sempervirens
GTGGGAATCTTTGATTCATTTAATGTACCACTCCCTATTCTGACAGTTTTTAGGGTTAGGGCTGAGGTGGCACGATTCCGGCCACTCTATTGATTGTAACCCTAGCCGTCTTTTGGGACTTGGCTAGCTATAAAAGGGGGTCCCCCTCATTTGTAAGGCATTAGAGATCAGATTAGACAGTAGTATTGGAGAGATTGCATAGTAGAGCATAGTAGATCATCTTGTTAGTGTGGAAGAGAAAGAAAGTTTTCCCTTTGAAAACTTTTGAGGAGATTGTTGTGTAACACTTTTTATGATAATTGATCTTTTCATTGATGGTGAAATTCGTCTTGTCATAAATAGCTAGCGAGGTCTCTTCTTCCTTTCGAATCCAAGTAGCTTAATTTGATGCAAGTAGTTTACTTTGATGTGTGGTATTTTTGTTGAGGTAGCTTCTTTATTCCATACCACTAGCAACTTGTTGATGATAAGTTTGCCTTGCGTGGTCAACTGGAGATTATCTTGAATCTAACTTCGGTTGTGATTTGTATGCTTATATGCGTCGTTGTGATGGTGTATGTATGCTAAATCATAATTTGAAAACCTTTCGCTATCCCCTTGAAGATTGCACCGATTTTACTGAGGCTGTCCGACGTGAGGCTAGGTGAAATTTGGTTGAAGTCTGCCGAAACGGAGTCCCACATATCTTGCATTTAGAGTAGCATATAAATTTCTAAGGCCTTATACCTTTTACTTTCCGCATATTTCTGATTAGTCTTAGGAAAAGAACCACATTGCCAAATATTACATGAGAATTCCCTTTCAAAATCATACATTAGCTGCTAACTGCAAGAAATCTGAACAATTGCGTAAGTCCCCTCGTAAGAACACAGCAAAACACATCAACCAAACTGGGTCTATTCGCACTTAAGGAACCTTGGAGTTGAACGTGCGAACTTTCTCGCAATCTTAGCGCACGGAATACTTTGATCAAGAGAGGACGGAGTAGCCCAAACTATTTTGTTCTTCGGCTGTTTGGTGCGGTCATGAAAAACACATCAACACCTCAAAAGGTCAAAATGGGAACCAGAGGAGCAAGGAACCTTGGCCGTTATCTCCCAAGCAAGTGAGCATAGACCCTTTCGAATTAAAGGGACACTTAAAGGGCAGAAAATTATTGCCTTAGTAGATAGTGGGGCCTCCCACAATTTCATCAGCCAAAGTTTAGTGGCCAAAAGAAGATTAGAAGCACACAATTTTCAAGGGTTCAAGGTAGCTCTCACCAATGGAGCTACGGATCAATGCTCAAAAGTCATCACAAAATTGGAAATCACCTTGGATGGTCACACTATAAAGGGAGAATTTTATGTGGTAAGTTTACATAATGATGTAATTCTAGGAATGCCTTGGATCAATTCTCTAGGAAGGTTTACTATGGACAATCCGAACCTAGAAATATGTTTCCAACATAATGGGCGAGAAGTGACTCTCAAGGGGTTACCAAACGGATCCCGCAAAATAGTATCATGCAACAAAATAGAGAAAATTGTAAGGCACGGCCAAGGGGAATGGATCGCCCAATGCATGGTATTAGACAAAACATCTTCTAAGGAGCAGGCGGTTCACATCGATATCCAACCCATTTTAAGAAGACACAGGAAATTTTTTGGAGATATTCCTCCTGGTCTACCCCCAAAGAGAGGGTTCGAGCATTCTATAGAATTGGAAGGAGCTAAGCCAATAATAACCACTCCTTATAGGCACCCACGAAAATTCAAAGAAGAGATTGAAAAGCCAATTCAAGAATTGTAGGAAATGGGACATATTCAGCCAAGCAATAGCCCCTTTGCATCATCTGTGGTTTTAGTCAAAAAGAAGGATGGTACTATGCGAATGTGCATAGACTATAGGGACCTAAATCAAAAGACTATCAAGAACCGGTATCCAATTCCAAGGATTGACGAGCTTCTGGACGAGTTACATGGAGCAAGATATTTTTCCAAAATTGATCTACGTTCAAGATATTACCAAATCAGGATGAAGGAGGATGTACCTAAAACAACATTCAGATGCCACTATGGGCATTTTGAGTTCCTAGTTTTACCTTTCAGACTCACTAATGCACCAACCACCTTCCAATCATGCATGAATCGCATTTTCCGCCAACAGTTAAGGAAGTTCCTATTGATCTTCTTCGATGATATCTTGATTTATAGTAAGACATGGGAAGAACACCTTCGCCACATTGAGGAAGTCTTATGTATCCTGGAGTCAGAGTCACTTTATGCAAAAATGTCAAAATGTGAGTTTGGAATGGAAGAAATCCTCTACTTGGGTCACAAGATCAATGCGGAAGGTGTGAGCATAGATGAAGAAAAGGTTAAATCTATTAAACAATGGCCCAAGCCAAAGTCATTAACATAGCTAAGAGGTTTTGTTGGATTATGTAGTTACTATAGGCGTTTTGTGAAAGGATTTTCCAAGTTAGCAGCTCCACTCACCAATTTGACCAAGAGGGGAGCCTTTATGTGGAATGATCAAGCACAACAAGCTTTTGAACGGCTCAAGGAAACCATGAGCTCCTGTCCTGTCCTTGCCATTCTAGATTTCACTCTACCATTCAAACTACATTGTGATGCCTCGGGAGAAGGAATTGGCGCAGTTCTCATGCAGAAGAAACATCCCATAGCCTTTGAAAGCCGAAAGTTAATAGAGATTGAGAAGCACTATTCCATATACGAAAAGGAAATGTTAGCGATTATGCATGCCTTAGCCAAATTCAGACAATATTTAGTCTGTGGGAAATTTATCATCCGATCAGACCACAATAGTTTGAGATTCTTCATGCACCAAAAGGATCTCAATGACCGTCAGCAAAAATGGGTAAGCCGAGTACAAGCTTATGATTTTGACATAGAATACATGAAGGGAACCAATAATGAGGTGGCGGATGCATTATCCAGGTGGGCACACCTCAACACCATTACTAGCATTTCCAAAGATTGGAGGAATGATATTGTTGCAAAATATGCCAAAGATATACAAGCCTCTAAAATCTTGGAGGGAAGGATGCCCAGCGAGGAGTATAGGATATGGGATGATGTTATATTATATAAGGGAAGGATTTTTCTCACCCCACAATCAAAAATCAAGGGCAAGATTATTAAGGAGTTTCATGATAGTCCTTTGGCAGGTCACCAAGGATACTACAAAACATACAAGCAAATTAGGGAGATGTATTCTTGGAAAGGGTTAAAAAAAAAAAAAGTGCTTAAACATGTGCAGGAGTGCTTAACTTGCCAACAAAACAAAATAGAACAAAGGCACCCAATAGGTCTCTTACAACCTCTACCCATTCCTAATAAAAAATGGGAAAGCATATCGATGGACTTCATAACCGGATTACCCAAGGTACATGGGAAGGATAGTATTTATGTGGTAGTGGACAGACTTTCCAAGTATGCTCATCTCTTTGCTATCTCATCCAATTACAAAGCATCTCAAGTGGAAGAATTATTTTTTAAGGAAGTCTTTCGCCTTCATGGAATACCCAAAGTAATCATCAACGATCGAGATAATAAATTTCTTAGCCAATTATGGCAAGAAGTTTTCAGGCTAGCAGGTACCAATCTAACCCCAACGCTACCACCCACAGATTGATGGGCAAACAAAAATTGTTAATAAATGGATAGAGGGTTAACTTGAGAAATTATGTAACAGGTCAACAAACAGCATGGACTAGATGGCTTCACTTGGGCGAGTATTGCTACAATACCACCCATCATATGTCAATTGGAATGAGTCCTTTTAAGGCCCTTTATGGTTATGAAGCTCCTTCCTTTGGACACTTGATCACCCAGGAGAGAAAAGTGCAAAGTGCACAAGATTTCATACAGAGGAACATTGATTTCATGAAGGTCCTTAAGGAAAATTTGCAGCAAGCACAGAACCAATAGAAAATCTATGCTAATCGTCACTAGATAGAAAGAACTTTTGAAATTGGGGACTTTGTCTTTTTATGACTGCAACCATACAAAAAGACATCAATCAAAAGGAATGGGGCTGAAAAATTGAAGCCCAGATTCTACGGTCCATACAGGGTTACCAAAAGAATAGGCGAAGTCGCCTACGAATTGGAGCTTCCAGAACATAGAAAAATTCACAATGTTTTCCATGTATCTAGACTCAAAGGGGTCCTTGAGCAAGGTTCATCCGTGCACAGAGTTACCTCCACTAGATGAAGAGGGACAACTCACCTTGGAGCCTGAAGTTATCCTTGATACCCGAGGAAGAAAATTAAGGAATAGAGTCATCACCGAGTTCCTAATTAAATGGAAGGGACTCCTGGAAGATGATGCCACATGGGAAAGAGAAGAGACGATTAAAGCCTTTAAGGATAAAGGTCGAGATCCGCAAAACTCGATGGTTCTTGATTAAAACAAGATGAACTAATAATCTTTGTTTGAGTGCCAAACTTAATAAAACATGTATAAGACTTAAGCTTGGATAAGACTCCTGAGAGGAGGAATCCAAGGAAAAGAAAAGACACCTGGATAAGACTCCCCAGAGGAGGAATCCAGAAAAAAATTGGATAAAACTCCCCAGAGGAGGAATCTAGAAGACTTGGATAAGACTCCCCAGAGGAGGAATCCAAAAGACTTGGATAAGACTCCCCAGAGGAGGAATCCAGAAGGGCTTGGATAAGACTCCACAGAGGAGAAATCTAGAAAGACCTAGATAAGACTCCCCAGAGGAGGAATCCAAAGACCTGGATAAGACTCCCTAGAGGAGGAATCCAGAAGGACTTGGATAAGACTCCCCAAAGGAGGAATCCAAAGAAAAACCTGGATAAGACTCCCTAGAGGAGGAATCCAGAAGGACTTGGAGAAGACTTCCTAGAGGAGGAATCCAAGGAAAAAACAAGAAAGATTGGATAAGACTCCCTAGAGGAGGAATCCAAAGCCTTGGATAAGACTCCCTAGAGGAGGAATCCAGAAGGCTTGCAAGAAGACTAGTGAACAAGATCAAGGAAGAAGAATGCAGGAGATTGCTTGAGGACAAGCAAAATCAAGCAAGGGAGGCTTGTGATGTCCCCATCACAGACAGATAATTATTAACTAAAGATTGAATTTATTATTTCCAAATAATGTCTTACCAAAGCAAACATTTATTTACCTATATAAATATGATGATTTTAATATAATGATTTATATATATTAAATCAATGTATTGAAATTAATACATTCAAATCAATGTATTCTAATTAACATCTAATCAACATATCCCAATAAATCAATTATAAGTAAATTGATGCTTATTATTTCTGACTAATGACAATTGTGGAAATTATTGTGAATGGTCATACCCCTTCAGGGAGACGCATCTGGTGTCCAGGGAAAAGCACGACTCAGGGAAACTCTTAAATAGGGAGCTCGTGAGAAGCTGGAAGGCATACGGGAGAAATCAAGAAGAAATCACTGCTGGAAACCACATCAATCTTACACCAAACCTTTAGTAAGAGCATCCAGAAGAATTAAGAGGCATCGCTGCTAAAGAAATAGGATATCTTTCCACACGTGCAGAGTGAGGGGTGCCCTAAGAAGAAACTCATAGCCTACTGCTTCATAAACTAAGTCATAGGGCATCTTCCAGATACAGGAGTGCGGCACAGAGCATCAAAGAGGATTAATATACATTAAAGACCACTCCAGTAGTCTAAGAAGAAGAACGTGAGAAAGATTCCAGTATACTCGGCTTTCACAACAGCCGTCTTACTGATCACTAAATACCAGACTTATACATATCGAACTTATCTTAGACATAGTCTCATATTATACCAGGATCGATTGGCATATAAACTATTGAACAATCTATCCTTGTCAGCACATGATCTACTGAATCCCAGCTACACTGCCATTTGTATTTTAAACTAGAACGACTACTCATAGCAATTACATTTAATAAAGTATAAATGTAATATATACATATACATATTTCTGAATAGATTATTTCTCAGGCCTCTCCATTGAAGTAATATTGTTTTTTTTAAGAATCTGAGTTGTGAGCAAAGTCTTACCTATTGAGGATCATCACACTCTTCCACTTGTGAGTGCTTTTGGAGTGTGTTTGAACACATACCCTCCAAGAAACATAACCATTTAACTAAGAAGCAAATAAATGATTTGGCGTTTGTTCACCACAATCTCCACCTATGGTCCATGAAAATTCAAGGTAAGAAAAACTAGGTTAAATTGGTATACTATTAAAGACTAATTATTGTTGTAGCTAGTAAATTGAAATCTATTTAAATTCCTTGCACAATGTGCATATTTATATTTCACAAACATATACCTTGATAATACCATGCAATGTCAAGGATGATTAGCCAATTGACCTTGATGATATTGATCTAGTGTTTGAATGTATCACAAACAATGAGGATGATGAGGGTTTATCATCTTGGAGGAGGCATTTGATTAGCTTGACCACAATCAAGTGCAAGTGAATGAGGACATTGGAGCTTCAAAATCACATTTTGTAGCCTTTTGGTAGATCATAGTCTCATAGGCTCTATTTTGCTACTTTATATTTTGTAATACTATATTATTTGTAAGTTACTAAATTCAAAATTGTAATTGATTTCTAGGTTCAAACTTCAAACTTATAGACAAACTATGCATTGTAATCAGCAAAATTAATTAACAATTTCATTTTTTCATGTCTTAGACTCTTCTTTTGTTTTAATCTCTATCTCTATCCACTTTACTCACCTCGAATTTTTAAAAAAAATCATTTTCCCTATTTTTATGAAATTTTAAGCATTTTCCCCATGGAAAACAACAATGCAAAATGAAAAGGGCATGTGTTGAAGAGGCCTCTACGTATAACTTATTGATTTGTGGACCCCTTTTTCCTTCTATTTCCTGTAGTCAAATAGTAAAAAAAATGAAGATAACAAGCCTATACCACTTAGATTGTCACATATATATAAATATATATTGAAGATGATATAGAAAGAGTACATAAAACACACCTTAAGATACTGTTCATACACTTCGCAAAGAAAATCCTCTGTAGCATTGTCCCATTTAGAAGGTACACTTGAATTGCCTTTCACCGCAGAAATTGATATTGATTGAAAGTCATCCAATGAATCTTCCAGTCGTTCAGGCACCTAATTCAGAGGAAACATATAAAAGCTTCATAACATATCCATCATTGCCTTACCAAACAAGCCAAAGTTCCAAACAGAAAAATCTACTTTTACAAGTATTCGTAAAGAAAAAGCCTAACAAGCTAGTGGGGAAGAATAAGAAATCACCCATCTAAATCCTTTTCAAGTACCGTGCTAGAACATTAATCATCACAAATATGGTCTGCTGAACCTCAATATTAGGACATAGTAATGAATAATGTATAAATCATAAATTTATCTGCATAGATATTATTTACATGTGTGCTGGTAACCTTGAAAGAAGCTTCTAACGAAGAGAGAGAGAGAGAGAGAGAGAGAGAGAGAGAGCACTCCAGCGTACCTTAGACTTCAACTGCATCTTGATCAATTCAGTACCCTCTCTCCTAATATCTTGGAGTTTTTCTTTTCTTTCTTTTGCTGACTTTCCTAGTTCAATCATTTCTTTGAAGTTCCTCTGCACAGATAGAACACATTGTGTGCCAAAATCCTCCTTATGTAGGAATAGGTAGCCAAATGAAAATCTAAAATCTAATGTTTTTCTAAAAACAGAGGCACCTGCAATTGTCTACGAAGTGAGGTACTTGAATTTCAAGGTTTAAATTAACATTAACGATACTAAGTAAACAATAAGAAACACTAAACAGGCAAAACAAGCAACAAACTTCAAGCACTGTATGTAAAATGTTTGACAACTGAGAGTGAAAAAATATTCATGAACTTGACAACCGCAAACAAAATGATGGTATTAAACATTGGATGAGGCAACAAGATACCATGGTGTGAGCATCAAGTTTAGACCCTAGCAACAATTAGAGAATCGATCAGTTTTCATGGTCAGCTTAGAAGTCAAGAGACATTACAACATTCTACTATACTGGCAACGGTAGACAATTGCTAAAAGTAAACTACAGTTACAGGTCACAAACCATTACAAATGATTAGATAAGGTATTCTCCCTACTGTAGAGAGCATAAATAGAAAAGGCTTCAAGATCTGCTAATAAGGTGTGTATGCGTCAAAAACTACCATGGATATTGTTTCAATTTTTTCATGAAGTATATAATTCAATCTGTGATCAACACAGTACTCCTTTCCATCATTTGAAAGTTTGAAACATAAGTTATTATCTATTGCCATTAAAAACCTATTAACCATCCACAGAATTTTGTTTTACTAAACGTACCAATGGTTATGGGACCCTTTGTCCTGGAAAATGGGTTAGCAAGATGCCAAATCCCCCTATTGGTATTAAGTTACCAAACGGGAACCATTAAAATAGTATAAGAATTGCAAAAACTAAACTTAGGTGTCTAATTCTTGGCCCATTCCGCAATTTCCATTCTTCAGCTCCAAGCATATTCTCTTTGTTAGAAAAAATAAAAGCTAGTGATTTTGATCATTTATCAATCATGGTCTTTCTTCTTTTATCATTCTACTCTATTTGCTTCAATCATAAAAGGTGCTATTGAGTGCACATAAAGACAATTTTCTGCATAAAAAAATCTTTCCTCTTTTTAATCCTAAATTTTACAACTTTAATGAAGAGTGAAATCCTCTGCTTTCTGATGTAGTTTGTATTAGGATATTTAGGTCAGGTGTGTCGTACGCCTTGCAAATCTTGTAATTTAATGTGTTGTAATTTTTGGCTCCTCATGAAATGGGGTGCCACCCTTGGAGGAATCTATGGGATTCCTTGAATGACACAAAAATCCCGCTTAGAAGGTTTGTCATAACATAGAGGTTATGTTGTAAGCACATGATGATTGGAGTCATAAAGCATCTATGACAAAAGGAATTACATGTAAGATGGAGATTCTTGGAAGTTGAATAGTCATCATCGTGGGATTCATCTTTGGACAGTTGGACTTTTGAGTTTTTGGCTCCTCTTCTATTTATTGAGGGCTCATTTTGGTTGAGTATGTGAGAAGATTTTGTGTAGGGCGATACTGCTGGAATGCTGCTAGAAAACCTTCAAAGTCTAGGCATAAAAATCTAAAGGGCAAAGATTCTCATTGTATTTGTAATGTCTGGTTTGAGTTAATATAATGAGTAGCATTGTGTTTATGGCTGGGCTTTTCCCAAGATAAATTTCTAAGTTTATGCATCTATGTTTTCCCTTTATTTTTCTACTCAGTGAATTTTCCTTCAACAATTTTAGTGTCATTTGGAAATGAAGTTTATTCCAGCCATGGGTTTTCAATATTTGATATCTAGTTTTGTATGTTGAACATCGAAAATCCTTACATTTGGTGACAGAGATTTCGGTTAAGTCTGATATACTAAACAGTTGTGTAGAAAAATTTGCAGTTTCAGATCAATGGCAAGTACATCTAGGAAGAGGGAGAGAGAAAGGTTTAACGGGAAAAATTTGAGCTTTGGAAACATTAAATGGAAGATTTGCTTGTTCACAAATGTCTCTAGAGTGCAGTTGCTGGACTGAAACCCTATAACATGTTTGCAAAAGACTTGGCAAAAATTGATAGGAGGAAAGAAGCTTGGTTCAAGTTTTTCTTGCAAATTCAATTCTGTTAAATGTGTTACACCCCGACTGTATAGCTACTATTTACATAGGGTAAATTGATTGTAATGAGAATCCTGAAGATGAATAAAACATGTTGTTCCTTGTTTTCAATATGAGTGTTCTTCCATTTAATGATTGTCTCATTTAATGTTACTTCTATTTAATGTTATCCTTGATGAATGTTGCATGCAAAGTTATTGAGTAATGATTATTCTGACTCTTGAGATGTTTATATATATACTGCTTATGTTGTGAACATATGACTTCCGAAAGTGTCTCATTGGAGGTAGGTATGTGAACCATTCCTCCAAGCGGAGGGGAAGTATCACTCGGGAGAGGAGCTTGGTCGGGTAATCGGTAAAGTGAACTATTTGAGCATACACACACGTCACTATAGATTAAGTGAACTGAGTCAGTTATGTTGGTTCTAGATAAGTCATCCGTAGCTCGTATATTGGCATTAGGAGTCTTGTCTACTTCTTTACACTTTTATGAGTGATGTTTATCTGTATATCTGTCTTCTTGTATTATGATCATTATGATGGTAACGTGAATGAAAGTAAGTGAATAGGAAATTGACATATATACATGTATATAGTATATGCACGTATCCATATGTATATACATATCGATATAGGCGTATGATCGGCAGATGGATATGCTCATACGGATGTATCGATATGGTATACCTACATATACATGTACATTGAGGTATATACAGGTATATACATGTATATATACACACAACCTATTAGATGTGGATATTAATAATATTATATTATTATTGCCTGACAATTTACATATATATATATATACATATTAGATATGTTGACTGGCTTACAATATGTTTACGGATTGATATATATGTAAATATATATATTATATGTTATGTACATATATATATATATATATATATATTACGGTAAAATCATATATATATATATATATAAATTACATGGAGTAATTAAATATATATGTGTTATTTACTACTCTAATATATATATATTTAATGTTATAAATCTCATTATTGGAAATTAAATTATTTTCCACTTTGAGTTAATATTAAACTCTAACTATTGGAATCAGGTGAAATATCACTCAGCCGATTATTGATCATCAACTATAGGAATCGGGTTAAATATGCCAACTGATCATTATCATCAAATTTGGAAATTGAAGGAATCGAAATATTGTCTATAATCATGGGAAATAAAATATACATCAATCTCCAACATAGTGAATGAGGAAATATTTCATAAACTATAGTTTGAACTTTAGAAATGAAAATGAAATTTAGCACTGAGAAAATACACGTGCATACGCGCGGGGCTGTGACCAAGTCGGAGGAAATGCAAACATAGTCTATGCTTGTTGCTGGAGCCATAAATATAGGTTATGTGGATCGCATATAACATTGGACTTTTTCACCAAGCATCTTTACCCGCCAGATTTCTGGATTGGCGCCATATCTAGAAGACGCCTGTAGGTGTTGATTGTGAATATTTAACCATGTGAAAGTTTGAAATGTTCTTCAACCTGCTGTCATATAATGGAGGTCAACTCACCTTTTGGAAGCTGAGTATGAGAGTAGAAATCCGCCACTTATCAAGTTGAATCATTCAAATTATAGTTCTGGCAGTTTACATGCCTTTGGAAGTGGGATTCAATGGAGCTGAGGCTCTATAAATAGCCGCCTATTTCATCATTCTTTACTTGCTGGTTTTTTGGATAAGTTGTCGTTGAGAACCTATTTTTTGTGGAGCAATCATTCTATACATCTGTGAGACAAATTAATCTGTGAGCCTAAATTAGTTTGAAATTACCAATTCATCAATATCAAATCACCTGAGTTTTATACTTCTATTTAGAAGTAACCATTATCAGTCTGAATAATCATTTCTAAGTACTTATTTCTAAGTGAGAAAGGTAGCAACTTGTGAGTTAATTTTGAGTGTGAAAGGCAGTAGCTTGTGAGAGATTAGCCAAATGATTTATAGAGCTGGAAGTGTTGGGAGAATAAGCTGAGACATCATCATTTGGGGGAAGGCTAAATACCAGGAATGGGATATTCTTCTACCATCTTTTATTATGATTTAATGTTGTTGGATAAGTATTTTTTGTTTTCTATAGAGAGGTTATTATGCTGTTTGCAGTGCATTTTCTGTATGTGCTTAGGAAGTGAAATGATGTTATTTGGAGAAGAGAAATTAAAGAAATTTCTAGCTGTTTGTTACATGTTTGTAATTATCTCCAAAATAGGAGAATGCTAGTTGCTTAGATATTATTCTATTAGGCTTGATTGAATGCAAGAGTCTCTTGAGGTACACTAGCTAGTTATCAAGATAACTAGGAAAGCTTGTGTTTACTCCTAAGAGAGGTCATCCAGTATGGGAGATGGTTTAAGTATACCTATTTGTAAGTAGATTGTTTGAAGGTAGGTTATCTAGGATGACAGACTCTCCATTGAAGGATATATCTATCTTGTGTAATTACTAGTAAACTAGATTCTTGTAGGTTAGTCTAGGATGACAAATTATCTAGTGAAGGACTACACCTATGTGTAGTGTAAGATAGCCTTAAGTCAAATCGGCCCTGAGTAGTGTTTATGATAGATGACTTCATTCGAAGTACTGAATGAGAATATTTTGGCCAAAGTAGTGCAATGTACAACATCCAGTTAGACTATGTGATGCTTGAGACTACACTGTCAGTTCACCGTGATCCTCTATGCATGCTAGTTTGGGATTGTGAAATAGCAAGCTCTAGTTATGTAGGACACAACACGATGCTCAGTTGGGTTGTCGTTATCGAATACTCTACCAATCTCTTCGTTCGAAGGGAGGGCCATCTATCGAATGATAGATGTGCGGGGGACCGCATTAAGAGTCTGTGGTTGGCGGAAAAGCGCCCGAGTGATGCTTCTCCTCCATAGCAAGTGACAGATTACACCAAGATTTGAAAGTAAAGGAACCTGGACCGTCTTACTACTATTTCTTCAGAAGCTCTTCGAGCTATGTATGTATCTTTATGCTTTCTTACTCTGATGTTTTCTTGAAAAGAAAAGGAATAAAATGTTGAAATATGTTGTATCATGTTTATAAATGAAAAGAAATTTTTTATTGCAATGGCATTTACTCGTTATCTTTACTTATTGATGTAAAATTAAGAAATTTTTACTTTACAAACGGACTAGGTCGTTACAAAATGCTTCAGGTGAGGATGCAACAAGTAAGCTTTGTTTGAAGATGCAAACTATATTGTACTCTTTGAGAATGTTATGTACCCAAGGATATGATATATAATATATATTGAGTAAGTTATGATGACCAATTTGTAGTGGGAGGATATATATTATTTCATTCTGCTGCATTTAAGATTTTGTTAGCACTGCTTCTCTTTGCATAGGTTTATTGGTATATTTCTCTTCAGTTATGATGGCCAATTCATAGTGGGGTCATATGTATTTGGTTGGAACTTTTAATTCCTTCATAATTGTAGCTTATATGTCGATCATCTAGCTTTATCTTTAGCAGCAGTTACAATTATGTAACTTTATCTAACCTTTTATAATTGTAACTGCTACTAAAGATAAAGCTAGACAAAAAACATATTTACCAGTTACCAAAATTAAGAGGAATTAAAAGTTCCAACCAAATATATATGACCCTACCACAAATTGGCCATTATAATTGAAGAGAAACAATACCCATAAACCTATGCAAAGAGAAGCTATGCTAACAGAATCTTAAATGCAACAGAAAGAAATGATGACAACAGTTATCTATATTGTGGACAATTGTAGGATTTTTTTGACTGTAAGTGCAATTTTAAAGTTATAGTTGCACTTCTTGAAACTCTGAGTTGTATTGGAAGAAGTGCAAAATTAGTATTGAACTTTGCATTATTATCTATTTTGTTCTCAATATTGTCTCCACTTATTACTTAGTGATATTAGGATCTTCCATACTTTATGTTTACAGCGAGCTCTACATGTTGTAGTTACTAGTTAAATATTTCCTTATACTTGTTTTAGATAATATTAGAGGGGGTTCTATAGGGGTCCCCACCCATAAACAAATCTTATAATATTCACAAGGCATATCATAAGGAAAAGTGAAACCAAAACCGAGGCAGCAGCCAAAAGTATCAAAAGAAACCTGACCACAAGCCTAACAACAAAAACTACCAAAACCCAAAACCTTTGAGCAGAGAACAATGAAGAACTTAGGAAACCCAAGATATACCCCAACCACATTCTCCACCAGAAACACAAGCCCCCACATCCTCAGTTTTCAATCTTCTAGCCCAATCATCACCAACCACCACAACCTAGTTGGGCACCACCTCCTGAGTATCACCAAAATTACTAAGAGCTTCACACTTGATACTATGAATAACCTCAATGCATTTCACGGCTTGATCTAGCATGCCACAATCCAAAGAAGGTAGAGTGTAAACCCTCAACAACTCCGAGGTCCCTGGTTATGGGAAACCATCAAATATTTAATACCTAGATGAAAATCCTAACAAAAGAAAATCAACTCCTCCATATCACAATTAACTGCATGCAGCTCCTTCAAGGCACCAAATTTAGAATTTATCACCATAGGAGTGCTTGGAGTCGAAGCCATGAAAATCTCACTAGTTCCATCCAAAGAAAAATCTTCCTTCATCTTTTGCTACTACGAGTGGAGCAAACGAAGCTCCAACCACATCCTCACTTCCTCTAAAGGAATGGCTTTTTCTAATTTAGAAGAAAAATCCACAACAATGGAAACCTATGACAAGACAGCACCATTGCGACAAAAAAAACTCTTGACCAAGTTTTGCAACACACAACACACTGTCGTAACAACAAAAATTCTTGCAAAGTATATGGTTAGAAACCTTACCATGACAAAGGGGATCCCTACAACTCACCACTGAGAATCTGCTAGCCATTTTGCCACATGCTACTACACTAACACTAGGAAAAGCCACTAGACATCCCACCAAACCCCACAAAGTATAGACCTCTACACAAGCAACCAGCAAGTCAACAACCAAATAGCCGGAAAAATAACAAATGAACCTATGAAATAAAGAAGAGCTCACACATGTCAGCCAGCTCCCCAGTCAATACTCATGTTGTGTCATAAGGTTTGCCAAATTTTTGGCTTCAAGTAAAAAATTCGGTGAACTTATAAAAAATATATGAAATTCGTAAAAATTGCGAACATATTCGTACAAAAACAGGTGAATTGCTTTTTCTTAAATTATATTTTCATAAAGCGTTTTTTTTAAGGGTTTTTGATATTTTTTTATAAATTACACCCCCGACCTCGACGAAACATAGTATTACTCTCAACAAGGTTGTTGGAGGATGAATTTTCTCTTGCTAGCGGCATGAAATTTCTTCAGGAGCCAAATTTGTTCAGCCACAACCCACGTTAGAGGTCAGAAGGTGTGAAAAAGGTCAGAGATCGCAGCAAAAGAGAAACAAAGGGCAAGACAATCAACAAAGGTCTAAAATTGCAGCAAAAGAGAAAAAAAGGGTGAGACAGAGGTCTCAAATCGCACCACCACAGGATTCCATTGCACTTGGCGTCAAACTACAAGCAATTGTTGCACACCTCCCAAAAACTTTGTCTCCCAAGTAGGCCACCATCTTTCATGAAGTTCATAGTGAAAATCATTTTAAACATCTTTTGGGAAAGTGGAGCAAAGGTTTTGAATATATATGGGCCAATTGTTGATGTGCTTCATATGGTTGATGATGACACACCTTGCTTCAGCATGCTTTATGAAAGCATGGATCGCTGTAAGGAAGCTATTCAAAAAGCACTAAATAATGTAGACGCAAAGTACATGGAGATATGGGGGACAGTTGATTCTAGATGGAAAATGATGCACACACCTTTACATGCAGCAGCTTGCTATTTGGAGCTGAAGCTATTTCATATTGATAGACAAGGTGATTGTGAAATTATGGTAGGGCTTTTAGAAGCCATTGACAGGTTTGAACCAAATCTAGCAATTGCAACTCTAATTAGATACCCATGTTGGAAATACAAGAGAGCAGAAGGGATGTTTTGAATGTCAGCAGCCAAATATAATATGGCACGAGTTGATGTACTTGGCTATAGATGGTGGATGACCTATGAAGCACAAACTCCTAAACTACAACACTTTGTCATTTGAATATTGAGTC
>VDFB02030481.1:0-25675 GCA_007258455.2 Sequoia sempervirens
TGGATGCTTCTAGATCATTCTCTATCCTTGTTGTACATTCACGTTGATTGGTGTGCTCATGGTTGAATATTTTTCTTGTGTGTGTTTGCGTTTTCATGTTCTTGGTTGACATGATGGTTGTAACATGTTGTGGATCCTTGGAGACTCAAATTTGAATGTTTGGCATGCTTGAGGATATTTTTTGGGTCACATCATAATATTAGTGGATGGTGTTTGATTTGCATTAAAAGTTTATTTGTAAATCTAGGGTCGACATTGTAAATATTTTTTATATTTTGGCTGACAAAGTTGTTGATGTAAATATAGGTTGTGGATATATAAGAATGGTTGCTTGTGTGAAGTTAGTGTGTGTTTGTGGTGTGAGGAAGAGCCAAAGAAAGTACAAGTGTGGGAGTAGTGATCTATTCATTCGATTACAGAGCAGAGTGTGAAGAAGTATTTATGTGCTTAATTGGAACTATAATCAAGATTTTGTAGAAGCTATTTTCTCAGTTCATACCCTGCAGATCTAATATTATTTTTTGTGTATTCCTTGGGTAGTGATCCCTCTTGTATTTGAGCAGTGAGCTCTAGTCAATCTTCTTGAATGCATGTGCATTCCCATTATTTTTCATTATACTTTTAGAAGGGTATAATATTATGGACTAACATCCACAGTGGTTTTTACCCTAACATGGTTTCGACATAAAAAATCTTGGTGTTCTCCATGTTTCTAATGTGTTGATTGATTATGGTTTATTATTGTTTCATCAGATTTGAGATTAAGTTAAGTTAAGCTAAAAAGTTTAAGTATTTTGTGACAACTGATTCACCCCCCTCTCTTAGTTGTATGTCCTTTTTTTTCCAACAATTGATATCAGAGTAGGTTCCTCTAAAGAATTTTAAAAGCTTGAGGTAATCTAAGATGGCATCATATAAGAAGGACAATCCTAGATTCGATGGAACAAACTACTCTTGTGGAAAGCCAGGCTGGAGTGTCATTTGAGATGCATTGGTGAACCCTTCTGGAAGATTACAAAGAATAAATATGTTATTCCTTAGAATGGTCCTTCCACTCCTAATGAAATTAAAGAGGTTGAGAATAAGATTAGGGCTATTGAAGCTTTGTTGAGTTCTCTGAAAGATTTGGAAATGAAAAATTGTGATGTGTCTGAAGATAGCTCATGAGATTTGGATGAAGCTGGAAACTTTGTATGAAGGCGATGCACATGCAAAGATGGCTAAGCTATAGATTTTGAAAGGAAAATATGAAAATTTGAAGATGGGTGAAGATGAAAATATTTCATCTTTTATGCAAAAAGTAAATGAACTAGTGGTGATTATTAGATGTGTCAGTGGTATCCTAGAAGAGGAAGAAATTGTAGATAAAGTGCTCAGATCATTGCTTCCCTCTTACAAAGAAAAGGATCATGCTATTTAAGAAATCAGATCAGTGATGAATGTGACAAGAGATACACTAATTGGTAAATTTTCTGCCTTTGAGTTGAGTGAATTTGGTGAATCTGTTCCCAAGACTGAATCTGCATTTAAGGCTATTGTATTCAAAAGAAACAAGCAAAGATATGATCTAAGAGAGTGTTCCAAGAAGTCATTCAAGTATGAGGAGGAAATGAAACAACTTGAAGATCAAGAAAGAGAAGTAGAAGAGTCGGAAGCACTGATTGTGAAGAAAGAAGGTAAAGGATAACGCAAGTAGAAATGAATGTTGCCTATTAAATGTTTCTCTTGCAATAAAATAGGTCATTTTGCATCAAGGTATCTTGAAAGAGTTCCTAGGTCTAAGCCTAACAAATATAGATTTCAAAAGAAATGTTACTATGATGAAGAAGGAGTGACTGACAAAGAGTCTAATAAAGAAACTGGAAATGAAGATGAATGGGTGTTCCTTGCTATCAAGGAAAATGGTCCAATGGCTATTGAATCTACTAAAGTTGAGAAATATCTTGCAAGCAAAATTGAAGAAAGGGATGGGTTATTGATAGAAGATGCTCACATCATATGACTGTTGACAAAAACAAATTTGTAAGTCTAGAGAAATATGATGGTGGGGTTTTAAGATTCAGAGATAACAATGTTTGCGTGATTCATGGTAGAGGATCTATTTGTCTTGGTGGTAAGCATAACAATTATTATGTCCTTTATGTTGAAGGCTTGAAGCACAACCTGCTGAGTGTTGGACAAATGGTGGACAAGGGTTATGATCTTCAGTTCAAAGGTGGAAGATGCAGGATACTTGGAAGTTCTGGAAATGAAATTGCTTCAGGTAAAAAGATAAAAGGTAATATTTTTCACCTAAATGTTGCTAGTGAAATTTGTTTAATTGCTCAAGTAGATGAAAGATGGTTATGGCATAGAAGGCTATGTCATGTGAATTTTGACAACATTGTTAAAGTAAGTTTTACTCAAGTAGTCAGAGATCTACCTAAGCTAGTAAAGTTGACTAACACAATTTACAAGGAAGTTAAATGGGAAAACATACTAGAGTTTCTTTTCCGAGAAAAAATCATCATTCTAATGGATTACTGGAGCTAGCACATATTGATCTATATGGTCCCTCTAGAGTCAGAATTCTTCATGGAGAAAGGTACTTTATGTTGTTTATTGATGATTACTCTAGGATGATATGGGTTGCTTTCTTAGGAGAAAAATGTGAAGCATTAGAGAAGTTCAAAAGTTTCAAAGCTATGGCAGAGAATGAGAAAGGTCTAAAAATAAAATTCTTAAGGTCAAATAGAGGTGGTGAGTTCAACTCCAGGGAGTTCAATTGTTTTTGTGAAGAGCATGGAATCATAAGACAATTATTTGCTCCCCAAGCCCCTCAATAGAATAGAGTTGCAAAGAGAAAAAAACAAAATAGTTTTGGATGCTGCTAGAACAAAGATGATTGAAGGAAATGTTCCTCACATCTATTGGAGTGAAGCTATAAGCATTGTTGTATACACTTTAAATTGGGTAAATGTCAATGGTAATTCTGGTAAGAGTCCTTTTGAACTATGGTTTGGTTATAAGCCTACTATTAAATATTTCAAGATCTTTGGAAGAAAATGTTATATTAAGAAAGATGAGGACATAGGTAAATTTGATGTAAGAAGCAATGAAGGAATCTTTCTAGGTTAGTCTACTAAAAGAAAGGCATGCCGATGCTATAATAGAAGATTGAGAAAAATGGTTGAAACTAAAAATGTCTAAGTTGATGAGGACTTTGCTAGATCATCAAGATACTATGGATATGATTCAAATGACCAGGAAGATAGTACAAACAAAGGGAAGAATGCTCAGACACAAAATCAACTTCAAATTGTTCTGGTAAATAAAGAAATTCAAGGAGAGACAAGTGCAAGTGCAAAAGAAAGAACAAAAGAACCAGAAGTTGGAGAGAATACTAAGGTTCTAAGGTAAGTAAAGCTAAATCATTCTGAAAATAAAATTATAGGAGACAAGAATAAAGGTGTGAAAACTAGAAGAAAGATTGAAGAAGAGTATTGCTTAATTTCCAAGATTGAGCCTAAAAATTTCAATGAAGCTTGCAATGATGAACACTGTATGAAAGCTATGAAGGAAGAATTGATGCAAATTGAAAAGAATGATACATGGATTCTTGTTCCCAAACGTAAGATAAAAATGTGATTGGTACTAAATGGGTCTTTCAGAATAAGCTAAATGAACAAGGTGAAGTAGTCCAGAATAAAGCAAGACTGGTATGTAAAGGGTATTCACAAATGGAAGGTATTGATTTTGAAGAAACATTTGCCCCTATTGCTATAATTGAAGCTGTTAGATTATTTATTGCTTATGCTACATATAAGAACTATAAAGTCTATCAAATGGATGTGAAGTCAGCTTTTCTGAATGGTTAGCTAGAAGAAGAGGTATATGTTGAACAACCAGATGGATTTTAGCTGACTGACAAGGAAGACATGGTTTTTTGATTAAAGAGAGATCTATATGGAATCAAGCAAGCCCCTAGAGCCTGGTATGATAGATTGGATAAATAATTATTAAAGCTTGGATTCAATAAAGGTACTATTGACAACAACTTGTATTTAAAATTGGATCATGACAAAGAATTGATTATTGAGGTCTTTGTTGATGACATTATTTTTGGAGGAGATGGAAATCTATGTATGAAATTTGCTGATGAAATGAAGAGTGAATTTGAAATGAGTATGATTGGAGAGATGAAGTTCTTTCTGGGATTGCAAGTTACTTAGTTAAACAAAGGTATTTTCATATCTTAGTCCAAATATGTGAAATAGCTGCTAAAGAAGTTTGGCATGGAAGATTCAAATCATGTTGGTACTCCCATGGTAACCGAATGCAAGTTAACATAGAATGATGATTATCCTAAGGAAAATAAAATAATATATAGGTCAATGATTAGTGGATTTCTCTACTTAACTCAGACCGGACTAGACATTATGAATGTTGTATGTATGGTTGCTAGATTTCAGGCTGATCCAAAAGAGTCTCATGTGACTGTTGTACAAAAAATCTTCAGATATTTAAAAGGAACAAATGATTTTGGGCTTTAGTACCCTAAGGATGATGATATTACTTTGAGTGCATATACTAATGTAGATTGCGTAGGAGATGTAGATGACAGGAAAAGTACTAGTGGTGGTGATTTCTTCCTAGGGAAGAAGCTGGTGTCTTGGATGAGTTTGGGTTGCCAATGGAGCGTTGAAGGTCATGAAGGTTTCTTACTTAGTTTGTTGAAGATCAGTTGTTGTGGACTAAAGGGTTTATTTTTTAGAGTATCTAGTCTATCCACCAGAATTTTTAGAGGTTTGCGTGAAGATTTGATCATGTTATGAATAGTTGTGCTTTGACAGTGTTTTTGTGGTTTCTATCAATGCTCTTGATTGAATTTTATGTGATTCAGGAAATTTCTATTATTGTGTATGCTTCTCTATTAGTTATTGTTTCTTTTGGATGCTTCTAGATCATTATCTATCCTTGGTGTATGTATACATTGATCGGTGTGCTCATGATTGAAGATTTTTCTCGTGTGTGTTTGGGTTTTCCTATTCTTGGCTGACATGATGGTTGTAATGTGTTGCGGATCCTTGGAGACTAAAATTTGAATGTTTGGTGTGCTTGAGGATATTTTTTTGGGTCACATCATAATATTAGCCAAGAATGTTTGATTCACATTAAAAATTTATTTGTAAATCTAGGGATAACATTGTAAATATATTTTATATTTTGGTCGACGAAGTTGTTGATGTAAATCCAGGTTGTGGATATATAAGAATGGTTGTTTGTGCAAAGTTAGTGTGTGTGTGGTGTGAGGAAGAGATAGAGAAAGTGCAAGTGTGCGAGTAGTGATCTATTCATTCGATTGTAGAGAAGAGTGTGAAGAAGTTTGAGCGAAGTGTAAAGAAGTATTTTTGTGCATAATTGGAACTGTAATCAAGCTTTTGTAGAAGTTATTTTCTTAGTTCATACCCTGTGGATCTAATCCATTTTTTTGTGTATTCCTTGGGTAGTGAGTCCTCTTGTATTTAAGCAATGAGCTCTAGGAAGTGTGCCTAAATGCATGTGCATTCCCATTCTTTTTCATTATACTTTTAACAGGGTATAATATTGTGGACTAACATCCACTATGGTTTTTCCCCTAACAAGGTCTCCACATAAAAAAGCTTGGTGTTCTCTATATTTCTAATGTGCTGATTGTTTATGGTTTATTATTATTTCATTAGATATAATATTAAGTTAAGTTAAGCTAAAAATTTTAAGTGTTTTATGAAAATTGATTCACCCCCCCTCTTAGTTTTTTGCCCTTCTTTTTCCAACATTCCCAAGAGCGAATGGACTAGGAGTAATGGGAAACATGGATGTTTTATCTCTTTCAATGGGGGACCTTGATAGGGCGATTAAATAATCAATAGTGGCTAAAGCATATGTTGCTCACTTGGCACATGGGGTTGCTTCACAAGGTTCATTAAAAATGGCAGAGGGTGTATTTAGGACCAAGAGATCGGGGTCTGTAGACGGAGGACTCTTCTCCACAAATGGGGGTAGAGGAGTAACTAGAGATGTAGAAGTAGGAAGAAGAGAGGGAGTAAAACTTATTTGGGCTATAGTGGTTGAAACACTTTGTAAAATAGAATCCACTTCTTCTTTTCCTTGATCTGATGCACCGGGTCTTCCTAAATCTTGGAATCATCTACTCTTCCTATGATTGGAACTAGTGCATTCTAATCCTTTGGTAGTCGATCCCATTGAAACTTGGCCTTCAATAACCATAGCAGACTTTCTTGGGCATTGCCAAGCTCTTTTCCCTTTACTTCAGTCACTGGTGGAGGATGTGACTTGTGAGTCCTTTTGCTTCGACCCTTTTCTTTTGTCTCATTCTTGGGGTTGGGAAGTATGGCACAGAAGCTACTCCTATTCAATCTCATGATTTGTCTCTAGATTTCTATTGTTGATATCGGCCTCTTCATCATAAGTCTCTTTGAACCTTTCATCATGTGGCTAAAAATCTATGAACAGGGCATTAGGGCATCTCATCTCTTCTTAGAACCTCTAGAAATCTACCTTCTTCCTTTTCGACCATCCCTTGTGCTTCAATTGTGTGTTGAAGGATTTACCCATGGGAGGTTCCTTTGATACTCCACCTACACTACATATTAATTCAACCATTTTGGTCATTTGAATGGTATGTGGGCCAAGTCAATGTATACTTTTGGCCTTTCCTGAGTTAGATTCTTCCTCAACTTGAAATATTCCTGAATCTCATGTTTCAAAGTCGGGAGGTTATTAGCTAGATTGTAGTCCCACATGTCACAAAATAGAACCAAGCCTAAGGCTACCAATTTATTTGTAAGCTCACCCTTCACCTTCTTACTTCCTAGTTGTACCTGATTATTAGCAATGTTGAGGGAGATCGGGTATAACCTTCTCTTATTCCTTCTAGCTACATAGGTATTTTTAGAAAGGGTTTCCTACCAGCATACCTCTAAAGTGAAAAATATCTCTCACAAATTTGGGGAGTTTGAAAGGCTCCCTGGTGAAACCATAGAATTGGAGAAAAGTAAAATATTCACTTAGGAAATAATCCACCAAGGTCAACAGAGTTTTTATCCATTGCAAGACCTTAGGAGAGAAATGAACCATAGGGAATGGAAGAGAATATTGAAGTATTAGCCTCATGAAATAATCCACAAACCAATAGTAATTGCATGTTCTTGATATTACGTAAGTCCACATAGAAATTGGCTAATAGAAACCATTTACATTGATCCTAGACACTAGCAAACTTCTCTCCAGCAACTCAGAATTTTGATGCAAAATCAAGTGGGCCAAGAAAGAAGAATAACTAAATTTATAGTTAGTATCATATGTCTTCAACTGATCTAGCACCCCTTCATCTAATGCATCAGAAAAGTCATAATACTTCTAACTTTTCTCCCTTTTAAGCATGAAAGCTAGGCCCATCTAGGTTGGATAGACACCCTCATAATCATCAAGGTCATAAATCCAAGCGAACATTGAGAAGACAAAATGCGTGTCTTTCTTCAACTTTCTACACATAAGAGGAAAAGAAAAGTGATTTCTCTTTGGTTTTTCCTTTGTTTTTTCTTCATAAAAGTTTCCTTTCTTTGTTTTGTCCTCCCAAAAAATTTCCATCATTTCCTCATCAAAGCATTTGGTGCCCTATTTTTCAGGGATACACAACATATCCTGCATGGCCATTGTAGACATTGGAACTTTGATCCTATTTCCAGCAATAACTCTTGTCTCCCTATTGAATCTCTTGGAACATGTCTCAACTAACTCTGGGCATGGGTGTATGGCAGGCAACATAAACTATGACAAACCATAATTCTAGAGCCAAGATGTGAAACCTTCAGAAGACCCATGGTCTATCATTCTTTGGAGTGCTCCCTCCCTAAGTGTTTTTGGGTTAGCTACCAATTTTGGGTTGAAAATATTGTTAGCAAAGTCCTACACCACATCTCTTTTGATTTGATTATCTAGTTGCACTGATTTACAAAACTCAAATGACCATTCTTCTAGTGCTGGGGTGTTGGAAAATGAATTCCTCCCAAAGATATCAGCATAACTCGACCTTTTATATGAGGATCCAACCTTTCTACCAGACGTTGATGGATTTTCCATGGTTGTGTTGAGATGTTGCAAAGATTTTCTTCAATGAAATGGCCACTTGCATTTTACTACATAGAAAAATTTTCCTTTTGGGTGCAGTTAATTCCCTCACATGTACATGTAGTTAAGGCTCTAGCATTACCACTTGTCTATTATATGTTACCACTGAGGTTATACATGTGGATTTGGGATTTGTATCCCTCAAGAATGCCAAAAATTCCAAGAGAATGGAAATAGTACATTCTCCCCACTGCCTCTTTCACAAATAAGCTTATTGCATTGGGAGGAATGCTTTTAGAAATGAGAAATGTGCTTTAGTAGTGCAAAGGTACGTTTGAAAAGATGTGCCCATTTAATTTGTTAGAACTTAGTGCATTAATCCATGTCTTTTCACATAAGCAAGCTAGCTAGCACTACTGTATTTGACTCTAATTTCTGATGAAAGTTTGTTGAAATATCGACAACCTATTGTTGGAATACTGATGTATCACTGAAATAATTTTCGTCGCTTTCCTAACTAGCTTTAAAATATCTAAATCATGACTCAGCTTCATCAATTTCCACCACAAAAAAAGGATATGGTGTGTCCGAATATCAACAAAAATTTGGTCAATCTAGTGATGAACAATAGCTAGAACACAAGTGGCATGCCTTTTCCAAAGCATCAAAACAACAAAAGAAGTTTGTCAAAATTGTGAAAAAATGGGAAAATCATTATGACAAAAGTTTTGTTGGACCCTTTTGGAGGTTTTTCAGTTGCTTTTGTTAAAATTTTGATGAAACAATGCAATTTAAAAAAAAAAACTATTTGTTCAAATGTAGGCATATTAGTGAAAGATCAATATTGCTACAATGATCAAAATTTCCTGAGAAGATATATCAGGAGGACTGGCTTGTGGTCTTAGTGATGAAGTTTCATCGGTGAGATACTCATATTGTCTCATCACTGAAGCACGAGGGAAGCATATTAGCAAGACATATACCATCAGAGTAAGTTTTGAATGTCTACCCAACCTGCTATGTCATGTCGATAAGATTACATTGGCAAGAGTCTTGATGACATACTTGAGATCGAAATAATAATAATTTAGGAGACTCACCATGTCAGGGAAACCGTAGAATATCCTAGCAATAGATGATCTCTTGCTAATGAAAATACAAATGAATCAAAATAATTATTAGGGTGACTCTAGGCGATATTTAATGTATAAGAAATTTTTGAAAGGACATGTCCTTTCAAACATTTGATGTATAAGTATCCATTTTTTGATATCAAAAAGAGAGGTAAATAGGAAAAAAGAATACTGTAGATTTTTTTTTGTAATGATGTTTTCATCAAAAAGACTTAGATGCATGCATGAAGTTTGATGAAGTTAATGAAGATATATGAATTTGTGGCTTAGTCTTTGGTATTATATATCTATGGAATTATACAGTTATTTGATTGTCTCCATTTTGATTCACTTCTATTGTTCAAGTTGGTATATCAAGTATATATTAGTTTGTCCATAAACATGTGTTGTATATATCAACACTAACAACTTTAAAGTCACAACTATTGGTCCAATATTGATAAAAATATTGGGAATTATATAAACCACTACTATCACAACTATTGAAACATGCTCAGGTACTGGGTCCTCTCCCCTAGATTAAGTTAAGGAAAAAATTAGTGTAAACACACTATGTATAGAAGAATATGAATGTAAAGGAAAATGGATATTAGCAAAACATAAATGTAAATGAAAGTAGTGTGAGCAGAAAATGAATCTAAATTGGTCTTGAACAAATAAAATCATACCCAATTAACATTAAGTTATATTGACCTTATACTCATTGCCATTGTCAATCTTGAAGGTTACTTTGATGCCTTCTACAGAAACTCTATGGCCACGAGGCAAGAGAAGGTGGGAAAACCAAGTGTATATTGATGACTTCCTGACAAGAAAAAAGAAACAAGCAACTAGTCAACCCCATTAGAATAGAATAATCTTATGAATTGATTTTATTTGTTTTACTAGCTAATGGATAGTGGACCTAGTTCTCTTGAATTGAGATACTACTAAGATGTGTCGATTGGTGATTTTAGACTACCGATATTCTGCTTCAATCTCTATAAGTTACTTTTGTCTTAAATATATTCAAGATAACTCTACAAAAAAATTCCCTGATTTGTTAGAAATTATGCAAATTATTTTGTTAATACTTCTCCATTTTGAAAGTTTCTTTCAAAAGTTCATAGAAAGATATGTAATGCCATATTTGAAACTTACATATTTTAATTTTACTAGTTTTGTAATTATAGGATATGATTCCAACAATTGTGAAACACATTGGCAATATGCTAGATGAATGAACTAAACTATGCAATTGGTAGGTGTAAAGCCAAATTCCTTAACCCTTTCCAGTATCCTTTTTGCTTGTTCTAAAACATGTTCTTTGGAACAGGGCATGAAAATCCATCTAAGTATAATGAAAAGGAGATTTTTGTTAGATATTATATTACAGTAAGTTGAATGAATGTAAGTAGAGAAATTTTTGCATACCTTCAGATGGTACAAAATTTCATGTTTAAGTGGAAGCCTCCCATCAACAACAAGATCCAAATATCCATTATCTATCTCAATCGAGCCTCTAAACCCTTCAGAGCTGTCAAATTTTCCACTAACTTGTTATGCACAAAAGTCAAATTTTAGAGTTATGTCACCACTAAAAACAAAAGAAATAGAGCTTTGAAACCAAATACACACACAAAATAATGTGGTATTCATACAAATCCATACAAACAAACTAAACTCAAAACATTGGAATGGAAACAACTTCAAATTATGATGCAGACCATGGATTCACTTTATTCAACTGGATGCACATTTCACAATAATGGGTTCTTCATCTAAAACATATGTACAAGGTTCAAATAGTAAAGATATTGATGAAAGATAGAGGAATTAAAAAGATACTTGGATGTAGTTGGATTGAAGGCCATAAAATGGTACATTTTTTTTGAGTAGGAGTCATATCACATCCTCAAACATGGAATAGCTATGCAAAGCAGGAGAAATTGGCTTGGAAAATGAATGCATCAGGGTATAAAGAATCATTTTTCTACCACCATAGTGAAAATTTAACACTTTCTTTCATCTTTGCATATTGGTTTGATGCTTCAAATGATGCATTTATTATATTGAAAAGTGCATTACCTTATTGAGCTTCTCTTTATTTTGAGAATAGTTTAATATTCTCTACTTAACAAAGCCTACCACATGATGGTGGAATCTCATTTGGCCCCTCCCCCCCTCACATCACTCTCAATTCCCCATACCTGATCATATAACATTAATCATTCATTCATCCATTAATAACATATAACATTCATTCATTAAAATATAACATTCATTCATTAACATATTCACATTCATTCATTAACATATAACATTCATTCTTTCAGTTTTTACATATTATCAAAAATATGGTTGTCATAATATGATTACAATCACTTTTTTTTTCTTTTTTCTTTTTTGAAGCCAAAAAAAGCTAAAGTAGAGTACCATTTTCTAAACCATTTGTCCCCCCTTCAATTTTTTTCCCCTCTACTTGTGATCTTAATGTACACCTAGTCATGTACTCATGACATGGACACCACTATAAGGGGGGTCTGCTACAATAACAAAGAAATATTAAATTGATATGTTTTATTAATATTGTTACAAGTATTTCATTAATTAAAAGAACATTAGAGTTGTTATCTTTACCTGATGGGGCCACATCATGTTACTAATCTTGTCCTATAGCCTCATGCTCAACATGATGAACATCCTATGAATCCTAATTTTGAATTGAAACACGAAAGGTTACATTAATTAATGCACTAATTGCAATTAAATATATTTAAAAGAATATTAGAGTGGTCATTTGTACTTGATGGGGCCACATCATGTTCTTGATCCTTTCTAGCCTGATTATGCTCAACATGTTGATCGCTCTACATGCTCTAAAGTTGAAACACAAAAGGTTACATTAATTAATACACCAATTGAAATTAAATATGTTTAATTGTATTAATCCATACTGTGTTTTGTATAGCACATGAATATATCCAGTACCAGGATGCACACCATGATCTTCATCTATAAGTTGTGATCCACCCTCACCAGGCTCCATTCCAATGTCATGTGCAGTATTATCATTGCTTGTCTATTTAAAACAAAAAGGCACATAATTACTTTTTGGCTGAAATTAATATTGAATAGATTGCGCAAGTATTCAATTTTAAATAAACTTATTGAGTTTATTTACCTGCATGTTAGATGTAGTGGAATATTGTGTTTTCCTAGTCAAGACTCTTAGATGTTGAGCCACAAATCCATAGCCTTGATGGAAGGAAATTTTTAGGTCCTCTTCTATGTGCACTCTGTTGAATTTAGAGCCTTGCATTTTTGTACAAGATCATGAATTTTGCTTCTATGGTGTGATAAAACCAAAATTATTTGCAATTTATTATTTGGATGCAATATTTCATTTATTGATACTTACAATTTGTGCAACTAATTTCATATAACCACAAGAGCCAAGTTTGTGATGCCCGTGGTTTTCTAGTCTTTCCTTTATTTCCTTCAATGTTTCAGGTAGCCTATGAAAAGTTTGAAACATGTTAGATTATGTAAAAAGAAAGAGTAATCAGTATATAATTAAATTGTTGATAGTATCACATACCTTCCTTGGCTCGGTGGCATCTTTCCTTTTTTGTTTTCATCCTTCTCCTTTCCATCTAACACTGGGTCCTTCCACTCCCTCTCTAGAATCATGGGGGGACACTCGTACTTTTTGTTCTTCTCTAAATGTGACCTATATTGGTCCTTCACATACTTTAGATAGGTACCAACTTTGTTAAGGACCTTGGTTTGGTTGAATATTTTATCACCGAACAACATAACTAAACGGTTAATGAGCTCATCTTTTAAATATTGATTTTTGGCATTCCACCATGTACATATGGTGGGCCTAAAGAGCTCTAATGTAATATCACTTAGACATTTATAAAAGACATCATTTTCTACAAAAAATGATCATGGGATCATTAGTCTAAAAAGAGTGATCAATAAGTAAATCTCAATTGAATTATATATAATAAAATTAAAAAAAATTAAAGTACCTAGGACCTTCTCTATCTTTATGGGAACAAAATCCTTGGTCACCACAAATGTGACCGGTAATGTTACCATACTAGTAATACAGGAAGATCCAGGAAATGTTGCTAAAACATCACCAGTACTAGTGGCCTCTACATCCCCAGGTACATGTCCTGACGCATGTTCTAGCATGTGTTCACTACCAAAGGGTGCACTACCATATGTCTGCATGGTATGTGTTGCCAACATTTCAGTCAACAATATAGGCATGGATGACGGGGTCAAATGATGTGATGTATGCACAGGAAGATGAGGATGGACACTTGTACCAACCCCTACTCCTTGGGTAGCACCTGCAATACCCTAATCATGGCCAACAACATTATGAGGATGCAAAAAATCCTATAAAAACAACACATGTTTTAGTTCATGACATAAAAGAGTACAAAATATAAAACCATGAAAGAAATTATGCTATAATTAAAGACCTCATGACAACTTACTTGCAAGTTTTGTGCTCCCTCAGTAAATATTTTAACCCTCTCTCTTATTTCATCTATTTGAGGCACTATGAATAACAAGTGAAGTATTTCTTCATTGCATTTTTTTGGGTCTTCCTTATCATATCGAGAGGGTTTGTTGAATATACGATGTCATCATCAAATAATAGTGACTGCACCTCCCTATAGATGATCTCCTCTACTACTGATGCCTTTCCTTGATCAAGCAACTGCACCAAGAATATTAAAAAACTTATTGAAATTAACCCAATAAACTTATGAAAAAAACATAATAATAAAACATTTTTCTCCTATCTAATTTGTACAATTACAATGAGGTAAATCTATCAGGTAGAAGCAACTGAAGATGCATCATGATCTATGCTATGGGTTGGAGCCTTCCCCATATGATCAATGTCCCACTATGACAAAAATTAAATATAAAAAAACATTACCGAAATGAAACCAATAGACTTACGAAAAAAAACATAATAATAAAATGGTATATTGGAGTCATTAATTGGAGGTCGGATAAAATGGTATATAGTACATACCACCCCCATAGTAATTATGTTTGTATCTAAGTGATTCAAATTTTAATCGATTAGCATCTCTTCCCCTGTAGTTATTGATTTTATCGCACATACAAATACACGATTTCCCTCGCGTGCCTCAACTATGCATTTGGGTTGCTTATTTTTTGACCCAAGTCATGTACTATTTATAAACCCTGCAATATTCCCTAATGCTTTTGGCCTTCTGTCAATGTACATAGCCACTCCTTTATTTTGATCCTTATCTTTTATATGTATATAATTTTCTAACAGTGCATACCTACGAATACTTCGTGTATTTCAAATCAGCTGCATCCAATATTTGTAACTATAATAGGGTCCAACATACTCCATCAATTTAGTAACTTTTTCATAAGAAACCTTTATGTTGTCCATGTTGAATAGGCCCAAAGCATGTAATGACAATGGTGTTATGCGATATATCCTCTTGTTGACACAAAAATTAGTGTTTATTGGAGAAAGTTTCTTGGGTACCCATTATTTTGTAGATGTTTGTACCTCAAGGGAACCTTGATGTTTCCTATTCTCTCATCATCATAAGAACACGACCCCCCTTCAGCAAGAAAAAATTCCATGTGTTTACAAAAATTTCTTCTAATGTTTTGACCTCTAGTTGATCTCCCTCTTTTAGACCTACCTGTCTCACTTTCCTCTTCTCTTCCTGAATTTCCCTCGCTTGAGGAAGACAAATCTGACAAATACCTATTTGGTTGAACCTGCACTCATAAGGATGTTGGATTAAGTTCTTTCATGGTGATGTGATCCCAAGGTGACATTATGATTAATCTATCATTTCATCGCTAGAATTTCACAGGTTATAAGGTAATCAAGTCTTGATAGATTGCAAGTTATTGTTACTATTGTCCAAATGTGTCCATCACAAATCAAATCTACTTAACGTTTTAACTCCCAAACTTTGTAACAAGTGTTAAATGTGACTATGGTCCACCAGTTACACAACCAAGGCCTCAAATGTATTCTCTAATTGTAATCAAAGGACTTTTGCTCTTCATTCAAGTAAATAAACTTGAAGGGAAACACCACCAAGTGGTTTATTGAACACCTACATGACTAAAAATAGCAGCAAATTTACATTTAATTTCCATATGTCTAAGTGGTTAACGGGGAGGGAGTGTGTACTAGGCCTGGTTAAGTCATCATAAGTTTATGCTTTGGCAATAAAAATTGTTTAAGTCATCTTAAATCTTCTTATGTCTAATTGCTAGGAGACTTTTGGTATGTTTTAAGGTAGGATGAGTGGTTGAATCAATGTTCTAGTTCTCTATGACAAGGTTTCAACATCTTCAAATAGTGAAAGTTAGTGCTCATAGTCATTTGAAACAACAACATTTTGATTATGTATGATGGTAGGATTTGATAACGTAAAAGAATTGGCTACCCAACAAACTTAAAGTTAAAAGAAACTTTTTCAGTTTAAGGGGTTAGCACTTTCTTTCATCTTTGCATATTGGTTTGATGCTTCAAACGATGCATTTCTTATCCCACTTCTATCATATTGTATTCTCATCCCATTGCAATTGTTGCAATTTTTGGAGGAGTTGATACCAAAATTTCATATCAAATACCATGTTCTTGAAGCAATTTTTTGTGTTTTTATTGTTTTTCTGAAGTTCTTTTGTGTTGTATTGATCTGTACAAGCTTGAAATGCTCTAAGATCATTGGTGTAGATAAATATATGTGTTCCCTTTCATTTTCATTTGTTTTGAAGTGCTAAATCACTATTTTGTGGGAAAAAACAATCAAATACAGGGACTGCCCTGTTTTGCCTATGTAAGGGTTTAAGGGCTAAATAGAAATGACATCCACCAATCCACCCACTATCTTGGAACTATAACTCATTGGAATGGTGTGAAAAATGGTATGATAGAGGTTCATTGCATTTAGGGGTCTATTAAAGCAAGAAATTTGGCATTGAATTGATGCCCTATGGCTGACAGGGGCAATTTTCTTGTGAATTTGTGGTTGTTAAGTCAAGGTTTATCAATTTGATGGATATCTTGGTAAAGTCATGGTGACACTATTTGATGGTCCAATCTCTACTTCGAAACAAAAATATCTCTAACAACTCTAAGAGCTATAATGGGATGGCATTAAAGGGACCTTCATATGAAGGACCTTCTAATGAAGGACCTTTGAATTAAGGTCTTCATTTGAAGGTCCTTCATGCAAAGGTTCCTTTTATAAAGCATTTTGGACATGAAATATTTAAAATAAAAAATACCTTCATTTTAAATTCTTGACATGGCATCATTTTTGAATGAAGGTTCTTCATTCAAAGGTCATGATGACATCACCTTCAAATGAAGGTTCTTCATTCAACTAGTATTTTGTAATTTTGAAATTTTGGGATTTTTTTTTTCCTCATCCCACAAGTGGGACACACTATTGTGCAATCACTAGTGTAATAGTAAGGGCATCATGAGTAGTTTGTTGGGCCCATTCAACAATCTTTGATGCAAGGATTGAATTGTCTAGAATGTATCTACTATCAAGAAAGCCAATTTGTTTACTTGGATGACTATATCTCAAGCAATAGGTTTAATTATGATGGCAATGATATTGAAAAATATTTTGTAATATAGGTGTTGAGAAGCATAATTGGCCACCATCCTAGGAAAGATTCTTCATTCTCACTTTTATGTGTTAAAATTTAACAATACCTTGATTGGTGAAAGAGCCCAAAGAGCCTTTTTCCATGGTATCTAAGTACACATAGTAGTGGTCTTCTCTTATATGGTTGGACATGATTTAAAGAAATTAGCTAGAAATTATTCATTTAACCTAAGTTTTTCTCATAGTGCCATCATTGGAAAAGTATGATCAAATTCTTCTATTATGAAGAATTGGTCTATGTGCCTCTAGTAATCACTATAAATATTTGTAAGGATAAAATGAATAATTGCATTAGGTAGGAGAGAATCAACTTTGAGTTATTCAAATATTATATTCCTCTATTCATATTTTTTAATGGTTGTGTGTGGAGGAGGTTATCACTACCAAGAAGGGAGGAGACCTTTCCTTTCATATGCTTGTGGTGGAGATATTAAATAAGAATTGTATGCCTCTATTTCCATTCATTAGATCTAGCTTAGCCTAGCATATACTTGGGCTCCTTTGCCCTTTTAAACTTCCATTTGTTTGAGTTTATGTTATGTAAGTGTAATTCCATGCTATTGTTGAAATATAAGAGGTGGAGGAGGCCAAAAGGAAATAGCCCCTTTTTAGTTGTACCTTCAAAATTTTTCTTATTGTTTTATGTTTTTAGCAACTTTGTGGACATAAGATTTGAGGTAGGTCATACAACAAAGAATAACATGTTCCCACCAAAAAATTGAACCTCAAATGTTAGTGGGACTTAATTATGAGTTCTAGATGAGAATGATGACAATGCCAATCTTTTTGGAAGAGGTGGGAGGCATTAAGCTTAATGTGGAGGATGTTGGGGGTAACTAGGTGGTCAACTAGCTAATTGACATGAGCACATGAAGGACCAATAAGAAAAGGAAACTATAAGTTCATGTTGTGTAAGATGATTGAAAGGGGAGGGACAAACATAAAGATTGGAGGAAAAATAAAGATAAAGTGGTCAAATTCACTAAGTCTACAATTGCTTCAGACTCATGCGATGAAGGTTATTTGTGATGAAATCCTAGACTTCAACCAAGATGTGGGTAGATTATGGGATTTTTACCAAGACTTGAGGTTGGTCGATAAAAATGTGAAAGACTAAGATATTTTATTTTTTCTATCTTATCTTATACCATTTTACGAGAATGGGGGTGCTAATGTACGAGAAGATCTTTGGAAACTAGCCATGAAAATTGTAGGTTAAAGAGAATGGGGGTTCCAAAATTATAGTACTCATTGTCCCTTGGTCGTTGATTTTCCCTGAGTGCCCTCAACCTCGTCCTCAGTGTTGGTATTGACCTTGTTTTCACTCCTCCAAAATCTTCCTCAGCACTAGTATTGACCTTGTTTCCACTCCTCCAAACTCTTCATTGGCGTTGGTATTCACCTTGTTTTAACTCCAAACTCTTCCTTGGCAATGGTGGTAGCCTTTTCCCCATACCCTTCCTGCGATGGCATTGCCTTTCCCACTTCTCAATTTGTGAGGCTACAACTTTGGTTTTGTTAGGTTTTTAGAATATGTTAATTAAATTAGAAATTATGCTACCATTTGGCTAGGTTTTAATGATACCACAATACAGTTAAGTATATATTAGCTATATTTACATAATAAATTATATAATTATTCTACTTATTATAATTATATATTATATTTTTTAACAAAATTATTAAATACATATAAAATTATTATAATTAATAATTAATAATAAGTATATTTTTATATAATACAAATTATAATTAATATAATATATATTTAATATAATAGTAATGATAGATTAAATTTTATATAATATAATTATATTTTATTATTATAATATTATATATAGGCCTTTACCTGATATTTTTAGAAATTTTACCATTACACTATAGATGGTTTACCATTAAATGGCAGTTGAAACTTGTTTTCCAATGACACAATAGCAGTTTCCAGGCATGAGATTTGTTTCAAGCTCAAATTTCACAATTTATGTAGCCTATTAGCTAATACAAAGAGAGATAGAAACTAAAAGATAGAGAATGAGAGAAAGAGATGAACTTAGATAGATAGGGAGAGAGAGAGAGAGCATGAGGCAGGAAAATATAAAGAGATACAAAGGAGAAAGAGAGAGGGAAAGGGAGAAACTAGAATTTTGATTGGTTTGTTTCATGTCGACAATCCAAAAGGGATGGCATGTATTAAGCACAGGAGTTATGCTCAAGGTAAGCATGCCATTTGATTAAAGATATTATAATTCTCTCCTTTAAGACCTCTTCAATGTTCCCATTTCACATAGGACAAAGATAAATATAGGAAGAAAATATAGACAAAGAGGGAGATGTGAGAAACATACAAATAGAAAGGGAGACAAAAGAGATAGAGGTATATAAAGAGATAAGGATGCATATATAGGATATAGGAGGGTGATTGATGTATCTCTCCCTGTCACTCTTTATCTCTCTATATCCTATCTATGTCCTCCTCTCCCCTCTTTCTCTCATTAACTCCATCTCTCCATCAATCTCTCCCTACTCTATATCTCTATCTCTATTTCTCTTTATCTCCTCTCCTCCTCCTCTATCTCTTTCACCATCCCCCTCTATCTCTCTATATTACCCCTTTCTATGTCTCTCCCTCTCCCTCTATATATGTTAGACTGTTTATCCTCTCCTATCTTCTTCTCTCTCTCTCCCTTTCTACATATCACTCTCCCTCTCCCCCTCTTCTTTCTCTCCCTTTTCTACCTATCTATCTCTCTCTCTTCTATCTCTTCCTCTTCAACCTATCTCTCCCTCTCTTCTCTCACTTCCTCTTCAACCTATCTCTCCCTCTCTCCCCATCTTCTCTATCTCTCCTCCTCTACTTATCTATATCTCTTTCTCTCCCTCCCCCTCTCTATCTCCCCCTCTCTATCTCACCATCTCTCCCTCCCTATCCCCCTATCAATCAACTTTCTATCTTCACCTCTCTTCATTTCTCTTCCCATATATCTCCATCTCTCTTTCTCTACCCACATATATATATATCTCCCTCTCTCTCTCTCTCTCTCTCTCCATATATCTCTATCTCCCCATTTATTAACTAAGAAGCCATTGAAGCATACAATAGTATATGTTTGTAAAACTATAATAGTGTTTTATTAAAATATAAGTAGATTATTGTCACCACTCTTCATTCCACATGAAATGCCAAATGTAGCAATTGTTTTGTTGCTTTTGTCAAGTTTCATTAACCAAGCTATTTAGTGGGTTGAATAAAGTTGTGTTATGACCCTTGGTCTCTTTAAAATAATTAGACAATATTATGGAGATCATGAAGGGGAGAAAACTAAACTCCTTCAAGATAGGGGTAGTTGTGGGTTTTTTGGTTTTCTTTGTATACAATATACTTAGTTCCTATAGGATAAATAAGTCACTATAGAAATTAAAGATGTTTGAATATCTACCTAATATTGTTTTGTGTTTTTGAAATGGAAGAGATATACAACTCTATAGAAATTTCTATATGCTAATGGTCAAATTATTAGACTATTTAGATCACTCTCTTTGTTGTGTATCCTAACTAATATAGAGTAAGCTTTTTCATTTTAATTGACTACTACATAATAGTTTATGCGTTGAAATAATTGTTTCCATTTTTTATAGTTTTTACATTGGAATACAAATCATATTTAATTTCACACCAATATACGGGTATGTCCAAGATCATGATGGGCCAAAAAGTGGCAATATTATGGGTATTTGTAGGGTATGTGGCTAATGACTTTTTTTACCCAAAATTGATGAAACGAAAAGGGTTTTTAGAGGAGATTATTAGCTTTACACCAATATAAATTATGCTTTAATTTAATTTAATAAATAATTATTATTAATTTTCTATTCAAATTACCACTAAAGTCCTAATCGATAGGCTGATTGAAAAACATCTATAACTTTCAAACGGTATCACATTTTTTGAATCAAAAACATGTGTCACATTATATGCTTCACATAATATAGGATTAAGAAAAGAAAAATTAAATTTCATGAAGTTTTGACCAAGTTAAGGTGGTCAGACATACGAGTTTTTATATTTTTTAAAAGTTGTAATAAAAATTCATAATTAATTATTTAATTGGAAAAAAATTACAAAAAAAAATATGCATCACGATGGGACATGAGTCATCTACTTATATATAAAATATTATAAAAATAATTATAAAAAAATATTATCATTTTATTTATGGTTAGTGTCAGAGACAGGACACCTACTTATTTTTTCACACGAAATTTAAGTACTACTCGTTTAAAGAAATTTCAAATTTTCATAAATAGATTTTTATTTATTTTTTAAATAAACCTAGTAGTTTAGAAACTACATTCAATTTTCTAAAATTCTATTCTTACATATTTTTGAAATAATATAAATAACTTATTCAAGTTACATGTCAAGTTGCCTAACACTACTTTTTCTTTTTTTTTTGTCACTTAAGGGCCTGTTTTTTCCATGATGATCCTGCACATACCCATACTTCTTTCATAAAGATATTTGTTTGATTTTTTCTTGCTATTATCATCTTAAAATTTGAAAAAAATTATTCTATAATATAGAATTATTTTCAAATTGGAACAAAAAGGATTCTAAGAGATATATTTAATCATAAATTTTACAATCATAAATATCATTTAATTTGTATGTTGTAACTTCAATACTTATAGTTAAAATAAAAATAACTTAAAGTTATATATACATATAGTTAAATTGGCAAAGTTGTTTGAGTTAATTACTAAATTTGATCTAAAAATATTTAAAACTTTAGATAAATTCAATTAGATATAGTTAAATTGGAGGTGTCATTTGAGTTAATAATTAAATAATGTAATAATCAATTAAAGCAAGGGACATAATTTTGGATGTGTTTGAATTTAATAAATTACAAATTAAAATAGACATAAATTACTTGAAATAAGTGCTTCATAACCCATCTAATCAAATCATAACCTATCAAAAAGGAAATAGGAATTTTCTAAAGAAAAGAACACTTGACCCAATCATAAGTGTATGGCCTTCGCAGAAAGGAGTGATCCACCTTAGCAATAGCAACTACCTGATGTAGACCTCGGAGGCTCAACTCAACCAACATATCAACCTACCTTTAAGAGTCTTCCAACAAGTTTAGAGTGACCAATTTAAACAATCCAAACAACTCTCAAAGCTTGAAAAAGACATAAGTCAAATTTCACACTTTGACTCCTTGAATCCTTATAACAGTGCAAACCTAATTTTTGCACAATAACTCAAAACTTTCCCAAAACACCAAAGAAATGCTTGATGGTTTTAGACACCCATTTTGGATTTATTAAACATAATTCAAGGGAAAGTACAAGTCCTTTGGACCAAATCACCAAAATTGCCCTTTCTAGGTTGTGTTGATTAGGTTGATTAGGCCTATTTTACAAAGCAACTAGACTTTAAACTTGTTATATGCCCATGCAACCTTGGGGAAGCAATTTTTATGCCTCTATTGGAATTGTAAAATTTTGAAAATTTTATAGTGATTTTGCACTCATTGATTCCCTAAAGAAAACCTTATCTTGAGTATAATCCATCATAGTCACATATGATCACATCATTCTTGACCTTTTGATATCATGAAAAACCTCCAAAATATAGTATTCAAATAACCCATATCAGCTAGAATTTGTGTAGGTATCTCTGATTCATAAATCATTGTATTCTCATTTTCAGCATATCGACAAAAGAACATAAATGTCACACCGATCAGATTACATAAGAAGATACACATTAGGATGACACGGTCCATGGTGTCACCGATAAAGAGATTCGTAGGCAACACAAGTTCCATCGAGGTTAAATGAAAAGGTCATACTGAGCATATAGGTCTCACTGATGAAGTTCCATCGGAAAGAAACCTATCTTGTCTCACCAATCAAAGCATAAGGAGTTGTATCAACCAGACCAATGCCATCAGAGTAAGATCCCTAAGTTAGCTTGAGTGTATTTGTCTCACCAATGAAATATCATTGGTGAAACACTTATCTTGTCTTGCTGAAAAAATAAAGAAACATACTATCACCAAGATAAATTCTATCAAAATGAGTTTAAAATGTCCTCTCGGCCCACTATGTCATGTTGATAAGATTACATCGGCAAGAGTCTTGGTGACATACTTGAGATCGAAGGAATAATCATCAGGGAGACTTATAACATTGGGAAAATTACTGAATATCTTATTGATACACCATGTTTTGTCGATGAAGACACAAATAGATCAAGATAGTTGTCGAGGTGACTCTTGGAAACATTTATATGAATCAGATGGATAGATTATGTGATATCAGTGCAATGTCTCCCTAACCAAAAGAATGTTTAATGAAAGTTAGTCAAGCCTGAATAAAAGGATCCCCCAAAGTTTGAATTGTCTCTCTGATAGAACATTTGATGTGATAGTGGGTAAATCAAAGATTAGATATTCTCATGTTCAAAGCTAAGACATTAATGGTAGTATTACTACCAAATGTGTCGATGATTTCCTAAATTCAAAAAAGTAATTGAAGGAAAATTTTGTAAAGTGAGCAGCACAGGAATGAACGAAGGGTTAAAGGATCTTGTGATCAAAGAGTTCTAAATAAACTTGTAAGTTCCCTACAATTAAATTTTTGGTTTTGTGATTCATAAAATGGAAAGAACTAGCTCAGGAAAAGAAAAAGGTAGGAAACAGAGTGAGAGTAATAACCCTAGAGGAAAAAAAAAAAAAATTAAAGCAGAGAAGGAACCAAGGGTAGCTGAGAGGAAGTTAAACTAGGACTTAATTGATCAATTGCCTAGCTTAGGACCTAGGGCCAGGCGATCTACACAACCTAGGCCATAAGTGGAAAAGTTAGAGGATAAATGCAAGCATATAGGAGACATATGGACCCCAATTAGGGGATATGAGTTGTTTATTTTTCATTACCAATGAAGGAACCAATATGAACCGGTGTACAATCCTTCTAAGTTAAATGTAGGGAAACTAGTCTGACCCAATGTATTTGTAAATGTAGAATTGGTGAAGATGCTAGCTTCCTATTATAATCCAAAATGTAAAGCTATTTTTGATCCATCAGGAAAACTATTTATACATGTATCTGAAGTTGCCATCTATGAGGTTTTTAACCTAGAGGGAGTGTGGTGAAAAAATTGTACCTGAATAGCTAGAAAAGAAATTATGGAGGATGGATACTTTGTACAAGGGTTGTAGGTTGCCACTACATAGGTCTAAGAAAGATGGTGTTTCAGCTCCACCAAATGACAGTGATGGTCCCTTGTTCCATGTTGATTTGTTTGAACCCTACATGAGGTACATATATTTTTTAGTGTGTCAAGTGCTAGGAATGGAGGCCCCTAAGCACATGTCAATTGTACCCATGGTAATTGTAGCAGACATCCAATGTCACAATTCAAGGTATTTTTATTATGCTTCACACATCTTTAAAGTACTTGATTCGGGACTGATGGCAATAAAAAGTGGAGCTCCTATCTTGTACTTGGATTCTTATTCAATCCTAATGCATATGATACTTTATTATGGACAAGAATTACAAATGTGGCCTGAAAAACTAAGGGTTGTACAATTTGATAAGGAAGGAAGGTTATTACCATTACAACTCTAGACTACCACCTAGGATTATAGATTTACTAATTCTTGTTATCTACATTTTGAAGAATTTTTTGTGAAACCATTATACAAAGTTTACAATCATCCTTGTGAATACTCATTTTTTGATGAAATAAAAAGGTTTTTAAGGCCTAAGTATTTCAATGGACCTATCGACCACAATTGGGGAGACTAGTACTATCTAGAATATTTTACCATGATAAGAGTATATGGATTTGAAGATGCACCCTTCATTCTGCCCAAGATGATGCCTGATAGGATTGCATATTTGGAGATTGTTAGGCAATTACACTATTCATATGTTATGAATTTGATTTCTTTCAAAAAGAAGACATTTATGCATAGTAAATTATGCTTCGGTGATTTCACTGTATTAGCAAGTGATGGATATGATATGGTTCTCAACAAATTGCTGCAATACAACATGAAGAAGGGTCCACTACAAAAATGATTTGATCTAGAAGGGTATATTTATTTTTCCAAAAATAAAATGAACTTGGGAGGATGCAATCACATACCCTATCTGTATGATGACTTGATCAAGAATTTGGAAGAAGAGGAAGCAGAAAAAGTTGTTGATGAGTATAACAGGGTATTGTAAGATACAAAACTATTATCTTTTGATGAAGAGGCATTTGGTGATGGTAGGCCTAGTAGTACAATTGATAATATTTCCATATTGAGAACTCAAGACCACAAGTATGTTCCCAGGTAACCAGATGTTGAAGAGAGTGTAGATACTGACACAAGGAAGATAGCATATAAATAATTTGTGGCTAATGATGAATTCATTAAAACCTCATAATTTAAAACCTTTTTGTACAAACTAAAAATAAAATCAATAAGGAAATCATTGGAGAATATTACAAGTAATGAGGAACAAGTGCTGAATAACTTAAAATCAAGTGTGGAAGAAGAAATGAAGAGCATGACCCCTAAGAAAGGAAGGAAATTATAAGAAGATGCAGGTGTCATGATCTTTCCTGGGTTGGATTTGAACTTTGCTTTAGTTTTTGATAGTTTTCTGAAGAATAGTAACGACACACATAAACTCACTCTTGAGGGGGTAACAAAG
>VDFB02030482.1:0-16634 GCA_007258455.2 Sequoia sempervirens
AGTGAATGATAATGCAGAACCTATGAAACAGAAATGATAAACTATGAAACACAAATGCTCGAAAAGTTATCTTTATATGTATGAAGACAGTGATGCTTGAACAGAAGATTAATTAGTTTGTGTATGTGTTTTCTTTTTAGTTTGTTGCATTTAAATTCAAAAATATTGTTAACAATTTAGAGAGTTGCATTTATTCTGGAGTGAGCAACATAAGGAAATAGAGGAGTGAGAAGCACATAATTACATTGTATGCAAGGGAGTTAGAGTTTAAGAACATCTCATATCTCTTAAGCATGTACAACATAAACATTCTCATGCACAACAAAGTGGGAACCACACTCACATTTTAACTATGATACAATAGAAAGATTACGAATGAAAAACAGTAAGAGTTTAACAAATCTCACATCTTTTGTGCATGACAAACTCATTGACAGGAATAAATATTTGTGAATTAATGAAGCAAAACCTATGAAAAAGATGAAAACAAACCTAATAAAAAGAGAAACTCCCAAATTAATAACTGGCATCGAAGAAAACCTAAGTGAATGATAATGTAGAGCCTATGAGAATAAGATATCCATAGTGAATGATAATGCAAAATCTATGAGAATAAGATAAATATAGTGAATGATAATGCAGAACCTATGAGAATAAGATAAGTAGAGTTAATGATAATGCAAAACCTATGAAACAGAAATGCTAAACTATAAATGTAATATTTTCAATATAAACGATAATGTAGAACCTATGAGAATAAGATAAGCAGAGTGTATGATAATGCAAAACATATGAAATAGAAATGCTAAACTATGACTGTAATATTTGCAATATAAACGATAATGCAGAACCTATGAGAATAAGATAAAAAGAGTGTATGATAATGCAAAACATATGAAATAGAAAGGCTAAACTATGACTATAATATTTACAATAAAAACGATAATGCAAAACCTATGAGAATATAAGCAAAGTGAATGATAATGCAGAACCTATGAGAATAAGATAACTAGAGTGAATGATAATGTACAACCTATGAAACAAAAATGCTAAACTATGACTGTAATATTTGCAATATAAACCCTAGTGAAACAAAAATTCTAAACTATGACTGTAATATTTGCAATATAAACCCTAAGGAAACAAAAATGGTAAACTATGATTGTAATATTTCTAGTATAAACCCTAGGGAAACAAAAATGGTAAACTATGAGTGTAATATTTGCAATATAAATCTTTTGGAAACAGAAATGGTAAACTGTGACTCTAATATTTGCAATATAAACCCTAGGGAAGACATATGCTAACATATGACTATAATATTTGCAATATAAACCATAGGGAAAACTTTATACGGTAAACTATGACTGTAATATTTGCAATATAAACCCTAGGGAACACATATGCTAACCTATGACTGTAATATTTGCAATATAAACCCTAGGGAAACACAAATGCTAACCTATAACTGTAATATTTGCAATATAAACCCTAGGAAAACATAAATAAAAACCTATGACTGTAATGCTTGTAGTGAAGATCAATATAAAGCTTGTGAATGGAAAACAACACGAATGGAAAACTCTTAGAGGAATACCTAGAACAATATGGATGCTAGTGCACTAGAATCTGAGTTGTTGCCTCCCCTTGCTATTAAGTCGGTCAATTTTGTGCTTGTCACTCCTCCTTTTCTTATGCCGCTAACTGCAGAATAAGTGAATACTTGAAGGTTTTCACGGCTATTTGAATTGGGAATTATTTTAATCTAATTGATGCTTGTTTGGTGTGGCAAATTAAACTCATTTCTTGTTTCAAATTTGAATTTTGGGTGATATGAATTGGGGATTTGATTGATTTTGACCATTAATTCTTGATTTGATTGGTTTGGTGGATTGTTTGTAATGGTTTCCATAATTTTTTTTGAATAATGACGGCCTTACAACTCGTAAAAATGGATGCAGGTGGGATAGTTGAGTTCGACGCCAGTACGTGTGCACCCTACTTGGCGAGATGGGATAGACTCATGATGATACATGTTGTAGGTCTCATGGTTGAAGAGACAGGAATATGTATTTGCGTGTTGGTTTGGTTATGCTATGGTGGGAAACATGGTTGTAATGGGTTCACATTTTGGTCAAAGATGGGTCAGATGGGTTTGAATTGTCTTGACTTGGCACCTTGTTTATGTTGTGTATTTTTGATTAATGTGTAAGTGACACCTGGGTTGGTTCGAGTGTTGGGTTTGAATGTTTATGGGGAAGGGTGCAAACTTTTATGTTTGGGTTGTTTAATTTCCAAGTTGGATTGCTATAGTGCTCTGTCAAATACAAGTTGGATACACTTCATCATGTTTCGTTGCCAGTGTGTACTTGTTTTGTTTCAAAATATATATGATTACATGTGCATTTAATATCTAATTTGTGTTTGATCTCATCGTGACTATTTATGCAAGATTTTTTTCTTAAGTTGTGGAGGACCGGCATATACGTGTGGGCCCCAATGAGCGTAGGTCCCATTGCACATTAGGGCCCCTGCCTACATATCAGCTCCTCTCCCCTATTCACAAGCCAAGCATAACATTCCATACCAAACAGAGATAGAAAGTAAGAATAATGTCATAGATTCTTCTTGTGAGCCGAGAGGTGAAGGTCTGAGGCATGAAAGATGTCTTTATAGATGCCAATCCTTGAAAGGATGCATGAGATACAGTCAGTTCAATCCACCATAGGAAGTTGGCAGCTATTGAGGGTGAAAATATTATAAAGTGATGCTGGGATTTGATGCGGGGCATCCATTGATTGTAAGGGCAATCTTGCATCACCCAAAAATAGATTAAATTTCAAGTTTCTCGTTTTAGATGTTTACATTTTGGATACACCGTCATAATACGAAATTTCTAATTCTGGTTTAATTTTTCTATTCTTGGGATTTGAAGATGTTGTAGTTTTAGTTTCCAGTTTTTCAAAATCTTGAGTTGGATTTGAGCACTTAGAGGCTCCCAAAATGGCCTGTAACTTGCCAAAATCAACATGAAATGGATTTGACGCGTTCTTGACTTCGAGACCTTTCCAACAATTCCAAGCGGATTCACAGATGAACCCCGGATCAAAGATTATAGCCCAAAGTTGCTCTAGGAAGTAATTACAAGTGCTCTTTTGAAATTTTGAACTTCATGTTATAAATTTTTGGCGCCAAACCACTTAAACTCAAATTTGAATGTTGTTTTGGCTCCAAACTAAAAAGGAGCTCTATTTATGGGTGGGTTTCTAATTTTTGGGTAACTTTTTTGGGACAAGCTCGCATATTCTTGAAGGTTATTCTATAGCTTCTTTGTAACTTGCATGTTGTAGAACTTGAGGTTGAGGATCCTTTGCGTATAAACTCCATTACGAATAATAAATTTCTCTTGTTTGTGGGTTATTTTTGGCCCAATGTAAGATGTGTGCCTCATCAGTTTCGAGGAGAATTGTAAGGTGAAAATATTGTAGTCATGCAAACCTGCTTGTTTATTATTGATTAATGTCAATACATGTGAGAAGTGATAGTCTCAAGAAAATAATAGTTTCAAAGAGAATGTTTCATCTCATTGTATTGCAAGGACAGTACCTTAATGGTAGGTTTGGGGTATCTGAAAGTGTCAATTTAACTACCAAAATTGTTAAAATCCTTTCCAAGATGTATTTTCCACTCCAATATTAAAACCCTTCCAACATTCATGTTGTTAGTATAAACCCTACACAAGGGTTTCTTGAAATAAGTAATCAAGGTATTATCCTTTTCTATGAGAATGAATCCATGCACAATTTTTATTTTTGATCCATTTCCATTTGATGGTAGGTCCAAGCCTTTTTTAGGAATCATAGATGACAGACTTGTCTATTGTAGAAGGCATAATCAACACTGGAGAAGGAAGACAACTATTGAAAGGATAGTTCTAGTGACAGATGAAGACAAGTAGAAGAACGCAATATGTAACTCAGTGACCTTGTTGACAATGATTGTAATAAAGCTTGTATGACTTTGATCTTCATGGACAATGAAATGCATGGTAAGTGCTTGTATGATAGTGATTCATGGTATGTGTTTTTGACTGGGAAATAAAGACAGTGGCCATGTTCATGGTTGTGAAGCTCATTTATGACCTTGTGTGAGGCTTTAAGACAATAATTTATAACCTTGGATGAAGACTTCAAGATAGTTTATGACTATGATTTGAGTTTATGATTGTGATTTATGTTTGTGACTTTGACTATTATAAGGATGGCATGACTATAAAATAATAGATAGTAAAATATATGAACAATGGAATGATTATACAATGAGGTTATGATAGTATGATTGTGATTTATTACTATGTAGACCTTGATAGTGGGTTATAATTGTGAGACCTTATAGAATAACAATCATAGGACAATGCATAATAACAAGCTTAAGAAGAAAAGGGGGGAAATCAAGGGAGGGACTATCATATGAAGAGGCATAAAATCAAGATTGGGCAATCTTTTCATAGTCAACAATCACCTTAAGGCTTAGAAAGGGGTAGTGATGGAGATTTTGCAAAGGTAAGGACAATCATGTTAATCATCCAAATGTACAGTCAAATGCCATAGTCCTTGTGAAGAAGGAAGGGCAGAGCAAGCACAAAAAAAAAGAGGAAAGTCACAATCTTCTTGAATAAAGATAGTCATTACAATGAAGATGCCATTACAAGCAACTGAGCATCATTATCCATGAGAAATAAATGGAAATATCACAAGCACAAGCCTGAGATGATATGAGGACAATCATGAAAAGAATCTATGGCAATCCAAGAAAAGAAGATAGAGCTCTTGCATTAAGGCAGAAATCACAGTTCAATGGCAAGAGAAACAATTAAATGACAATTAGTATGCTATCATAAACATGTGATATCGACTATATAAGAACGAAACATATTTATCGGATGGAGTATGATGAAAGGAATCAGATAATTTAAGGACATCAAAAGAAAGAGTGACAAAGGTTAGGTCAAAATCTTTAAGACATGAGACAAATGGAAAAATCCAAACATTGAAGTTCTCCTACAACCTCCTAAGGAATTTGACTATTTCAAATATTTTCCCACGTGTCCTATAAGCAAGTTTGAAGAAGGTCCAACAGTTGGGGAAGTAATGAGCAGTCATGAGTAGTTGGAGGACATCTACGAGAGGTTGAATGAGATATGCAACAAATTAAGAAAATATAGGGTAGTTTGACCCATTTTAAGGTAGTGGAGGGCATCTAGGAGCTATTCAAGGAGTCTTGGCATGTGAATAATGTCAAGATATGAAATTTTCTTCATTCAAACACCTTTTTGGAGTATTTTAGGGGGTTAGAAAGTAGGGGTGACCATTTTTGACGCCCAAGAAAGTTTGACCCACCAACTGAAGCGAACACTTTTCTTTCTTTTCTAAGCACATGTTCATATTATTTAGTAAGTTGTTGAGCAACTTATAAGCAAGCCTAGGGGCATATTTTGAGAGATTTCTTTTTCTCTTAGCTTTGTATTGTAACTGATTTTCAAATTTCTTTCAAGATGGAGCAACTTTGTAACTCCATTTTCGAGCATGAATAGTTGTATGTAACACTTTTTGATCAATAAAGATAAGCTATTTTAACTTCTCATTGATGTTTATTATGCAAATCTCTTAAGATAGTTAATGTAATCTTGTGGTGATATATTTTCCCCTTGATTTTTGTCCTATTTTCCTTGCCTTTATGCAGAAAGTATGCATTTTACAACTCATAACTTGTGTTAACCAATTAAGAATAGAGTTCAAGTTTTGATAGCACCCATAGCTCCTAAATGTTATTTTTGAGACACTAAACCTTGTTATGAAACACATTTGCAAAGACATACAAAATACTAAGTTGTGTATGTGTTGGGTTTAAATTTTCGATCATTTTATGTGTCTAAACAACAATTTAATTTTGAGATCAATTTGGTGCATCACCTTTTAGTCATAGGTTTCATTTTATGTTTCCTCTCAACCTTTTCTTAGCATGCAATAGTAGGATAGGTTAATTACGTGAATTTTCAAAGGGAACCAACCCTCTATAGAGGTTGATCTCCAACATCTAAACCCACACTCAGGGAGATCATCTCATTTTTAACAAGGTGGCTAAGTGATTCTATCAGCTCAGCAAGGGTGCACACTTTAGTAACAATTTTTGGCATGTGTCGGTGGGACTACTTAAACTATCTCAGTTCAAAATTTGTACTATCATTGTTGGTATTTAGTGTGCATTTCAGCAATATTGTCTTTGGAGGAAATATCTTCACACACCTGACAACTCCAAGTTTTTTCTACTAGTTTCAAATAGACCACGCACTAGTATGTGCTCAACTTTTTACAAAAATCAATCTTCATTATTATGGTTTTAAGAACATTTTAATGAATTTCCAGATGGTTTAAATGTTGCATAATGTCTTCATTTCATGGAGACATATTTTATAACCCTCCATTCTATGAAAATGCTACTTATATGACCTCTTATTAGCCACATCAAACTGAACATATAGTCAGTTTTATTCCAAATGCCTTTGCTACACAAATGAATTAGCATGTTCAATATATTTTCCACCCACTCACCCCTTCCCATTTTCGTAATCAACTTGCATATGCTCAAATTCAACCCCAAGAAGGCTATTTTATTTCCAACTGGCATAGTTTCCTTCATAGCCAACCTCAAAATGTTGGTAACCTAAGCATCAAGGATATAATGTTAAACTTTCAATGACAAATGAGTGAAATTGAAGGAGATCAAGAGAATAAATTGTAGCATGAAGAGTTAGCTTATCAAACTTATCAGTACCAACAAGAGATGGAGATACAAAGGAAGAAATTTGAGGAGTCTCTTTCAAAAGAGATTTCTACCAAATAAGAGTAAATGAGGTTATTGCTTGCCCAAGTACAAAGGCTGGAAACCCAATCAGCTTCTTACATTCCAAATCAGCCTACAAAAGAAGAGTTTCCCAAGTACAAAATTCCAAGCTTAAAGCAAGGTATGCCTCTTAAGTCTTCGAGTCAATCTTTTCAGCTTGAAATTCCAAGATATAGGGATCTTCATCCTTTTCAAGACTTTGAACATAAGCAAGAGTAGCCTTTTCCAAAACTTATACTTCCTTAAGAAACCCAACAAGATCTCTATAATAAGCCTTATTTTCCTAGCTTCTTTTTCCTTTACAAAGTTGTACCCATTGCTTATCAAGATAGTCGGTTTAGTGAACAAGAAGAGGAGGTTTATGGGGAAGAACAAGAAGAGTCTTTTGTTGTTGATAAACTTGTACATGAGGTGGAAAAAAAAAATCAGACTTATTACAAGGGAATGATGAGCATGATCAACTAGGACAATAGGTTGAAGGACAAGAAAGAGGTATTAAGCATGAAGCTCTCATTGATTTGTTTAATGAACTCCCATTTTTTGTTGAAGATGAGGAGAATATGTCTATGACAACAAATTAGTTGGGACAACAAGACAACAAGCATGAAAGGGGTGATATAAATAAATATTTGACATTCTTATTTGATGGGTTTCCTTCTTTCATTTAGAAAGATGAAGAGAGGCTAGTCTACGATGAGGCCAATGATCACAACCTTGTTTTAAAAAATAGAGAAGAAATTGACATACACAGGGAGAGTTGTTATGAAGTCAAAATTAGTCCTTGTATATAGAAATTCAATGAATATATTAACAAATACTTGTTTTGGGATGATTTAGAAGCATTTTGTTCAAACTTAGATGTCAAGTTAGGACCTTTGGAAGAGGAAAATCATGAGCAACGAGAGCATAATGCAAAAATCTCTATATTTCTATCAAAATAGTCACAAGAAGTGGTCTTCACAAGTCAACAAGATGATAAAGAAGTAGGCCATCATCAAGAAACCAGTAGTGAGAGCTCAAAGTTTATCCTTTCAAGAGGATGTCCTATTAGACATGTAGTCAAGATGGAAGCAAGCGTCACAGTTCGTGTTTTGAGCATGAGTTGCAGCTGAGAGAGAGTGCATTCAATTATAACATCACTTCAGGCAGCATATTGGATGGCCAGCATGAGGCAGTTGTTCAGTGAGCAAAATATGTAAATGTGTTTCTGAAATAATAGTGTATTTTCTTCCAAAATGGGTGGTGGGGTTCTGAGGTTCAGTGATTCATTCTGGGCCAAAATCTTTGTTGGTTGTTCATGCCACTGATTGTGCAATTACTATTTACTATTACTATGTAGGGTAAAATGTGAATGTAATGTGAATTCTATGGATGAATTAATTTTGCTTGTACCTTGTTATCAATATGAATGTTATCTCAATTGATGTTATCCCAGTTGATGTTATTTCATGGGGAAATACTGCATATATGTGAATAGATGGTTATTGAATTATTATTCTAACTTTGGAGATGTTTATGTATACTGCATATGTTGTGAACAAATGACTGTCATAGGCATGTGTTAATGGTTGCAAGTAAATGTTCATTCCTCCAGGCAGAGGGGAAGTATCACTCGGGAGAAGATCTTGGTCGAGTAACCGATAACGTAAACTATTTGAGCATATACACACCACAGTAGATTGAGTTAAGTCAATTTGTGGGAAGTTGGTAAGTCATGCTTAGTTGATATGTCTGCATTAGTAAAGGTCTTGGTTACTATCGAATGCATTATTGGGTGATGTTTATCTATTTGAGCTTTGATTCCTTCCTTGTGATATTGTGTTGATTGTGTTTGGGTTGAGTATTTGGGCTTTATGAATGGTTACCTTTATGTCATTTCATATGAACGTAAAACGTAGCATGTATATGGGCATATATATAGACCCGTGTATGAGAGCATTAGCTAATGCATATGTATGTAAGTAGAGATACTCACAGAGGTACATACATGAGGAAACGACTATATATATCTTTGTGTGTGTGTGAATATAGACACAAGGTCATAATCATTCGATATAGAATGGATTACTTGACTATCATATTACCATATAATGAATATGCTTGTATATATATTCACAAATACACTTGCAAGCATTAATGCTTATTGGAGAAGTGTACATATGTATATATTATATAAGTATATGTGTATAAATGTATAAATGTATTATTATTCACGGAATATGATAAAAGAGTTATACATCTAATTATAGAATGGGTATATATATTATAAGGATAATACTATATATATGTAGTCGATAGGGTATTATGTGAAAGATAACTTGCTTGTATTTATTTACATATCTATATATTCAATGTATACAATCTTGACGACATAGGATAAATATACATATATATGATAGTATATATATATACACATAAATATATATATAAATATAGCATTGATGCTATATGATGATTTATACACACACACATACACATACACACACACATATATATATATATATATCAATATATGGTATTACATAACTATATATATAGATATGTTGCTTTGAAGTTGATAAACTTTAGCAAGTTTGAGGGCCAAATATATCTCGTATTGGTCAAGAATAAAGGGCGAACTATCTACATTATATAGTGCAGCCATTAAAGTTGATTTTTAGATGGAAACTTAATCGATACCTTTTAAAAGTCTCTATAGTCTAAACCATCAAATTACTAAGTTGTAAATACGAGTCATTAGAATGTTTAAGGTTGCCGTTTAGGCACATATGGTTGGAAGTTGACAAAGTCAACAATATTCAAAATGTAGCAACACATAAGCTACGTACTATGCCACATGGATGGAAATAAGAAATCGACTATCTCTTATTTGATAGAAGTTGATTTATAAAGGTTGTTACAGTCCATAAAGACTATGATAAAGGAGTTCAATAATAATCATTATTGACTATGTTTAATGAAGTCAATTAAATAGCTTATGATTGTTTATGTAAACCGATATCATTCTATAATACATGTGATATAAGATATCATAATGTGTTTGATATTGTTGTCTATGATGAGCTTGACTTGGTTGACACCATTAGTAAGACCAACCTTGACTTTTTCAAGCATATTTATCTGCTCTATTTGATTCATCCTCTAAGAAGTTCAATGGATGCTTGTTGTCATAAAATGGGAATTGATTGATTCTTTTGGCAGTTAAACTGTGCCAAATATGAGGATGAGATAATGGAAATGGTGTCACCTTTGAATTTAAGTTACTATAGATGTCTTTTCTTTGTGGAAATTCGAATTAAGCATATGCAAATTGAATAATTCTTTAGGTTGTTGTCACTAAACAAGTCAAATTGTAGGTGATTAAGCTAAGTATTAGCTTAATAAATTGCCACCTTTCTGATATGTTTCATGTGTTTCTTTGCATGGAGCTTGTTGTCCATTAGCATGCCTATACCATAGGCTTTGAGATTGCTAGACTGCTCTGCAAATAGTTGAACCATTTCATTAGTGAGGACGCATTCTTTCCCAAGAGATTACACATCTTTTGCAGTTCATTATTTTTTGTGTTATTTCCAGCCAAGCTTTCCTTATATTATGAGTGAGAAATAGTGAGTGTTCTATTGTGTTGAGAGGAAACATTTATGTTTGAGAGGAGTAAGCTATCAACTTGTGAGGTAGAGTTATTGAGACATTATTAAGAAGTTGATTATCAAGCTAACTATTGTTGGAGAGGGCTGCATTGTTGTCATTATTTTGGATAAGCGATAACAAGCATGAGGATCTCTTCTTCTTTGTTATTTACTTTGAAATAATATGTTTTCCATGATTTCTTGAAATGTCTTTTCTAGTGTGTGCTATAGATATATTAGAGTGTCTTTGAAAAGGAGAATGAATCTTTTATGTTATTTTCATGTTGTGCTTGTAAGTATTCCATAATAGGAGTTTGGTGTATATCATAGATATTATATACTATTAATGATATCAAGTTTCCACAATCCATAATGTTCTTTGCAATGGTTTCTGGTTTTGATTGTGTGAGAATTTTTGCATCAACATTTTGGATCACACTCTGTGATCCATCATCAGGATGAGAGCAATGCTAAAGGGGAGAATGAAAAGATGCAGACCAAGAGCTATTTAAAAAGAAGAACAAGGCAAGGAAAGGAGAGAGAGGGGGCACAAAGACCAAGAACCAATAAAGAAATAAAAATAGATATTCTCATAAAAATGTCAAAAAGACAAAGAACCAATAAAGAAATATATATATATATATATAATAGGAAACAATTAAATAATTACATAAAGAAATTCTCTTACAAATATATATAAAAGACAAAGAACCAAAAAGGAAATGTATACATAGCCCTTAACCTTATGTAAATGTAAAAATATTTGTATGGAAATAAATAAATTAATAGGAAACAAAGAAATAAATGAATATAAAGATAATAGGAAACAAAACAATAAATAAAAATAATTACAAATATAAATACATATATATATATATATATATGGAAACAATTAAATAGAGAATTATAGAAGTTCACTTAAAAAAGAACAAGACACAAAAAAGAAATATATAAATATATAAATCTTAACTTTATATAAATGTAAAAATATTTATATATGCATATTTCTCAAAAGTATATATAAATACGATTATATAAACTCGAAGGAAAGAGGGTCAGGATCAAAAAAGCAAGACAAAAGCAAAAAGAACCACAGAAGACGAGAAGATAGGAAGGGAAACAAAGGAGGGGAAAGAAGGGACGAAGGCCAACAATAATAGGAAACAAATAAATAAAATAAATACGATTATTCACATATTTATATAAATATAAAAAGACAAAGAACCAAAAAAGAGAAAATTACAATTATAAATCTTAAAATTATATAAATATATATTTATGTATATATTTCTTAAATATATACTAATGTATATATTTCCCTAAATATATAAATAAATACAAATATATATATATATATATTCGCCGGAGAGAGGGCCGAGATCAAAAAAGAAGACAAAAGCAACAGGAACCAAACAAGAAGAAAAGATAGTAAGGGAAACACCAGAGGAGAAACAAGGAAAAGGGGGCCAACCTAAACCTGGGGAACGACAAAGAACCTGACAAGGAGACCAAAGCACGGGAAGGGAGGCGAGAGCACCCAACGAACAAGGGAAAGCAGGGGGATCAAGAAGAGGGAGGGAGATGAGGGGTGTGAAGGTTGGCTAACAAGGGATGCCAAGCCTGACTCAACCTCCACCCTTCGTCCCGATTAAGGTTCAAGGGGTGGTTGTTGATTTCAATGGCTTCTTTTATCTTCCTTTTGACAAAATTGTCTTCTTTGTGCAGGATTTGGGTGCTTTCAATGCAAATATGGTGCTTTGTGGAAGAAGAGTGGTCGGCTAAAGCAGATTTGAGGACCCGCTCATGTCTAATATCGGCTATGTGTTCTTTGATTCTAGTGCCGAACGATCGACCAGTTTCGCCAATATAAGGTGCACCACATGAGCACATAACCTTGTAGACACCTGAGTGGAGAAAGATGTCCTTGGGGTCTTTGAGAGAGGGGAGACGATCCCTCAAAGTGGAGAGGGGTTTGAAAGCACATTGGAGACCTTTTTTGCGAAGGATCTTGGAGATTTTTTGGGATAACCCATCGACGAAGGGGAGGGAGGCAACAGGAAGACTAGAGGAGCGGATGGGTTCAAAGGTGGAACAGAAATGAGCCTTGGCTTGGTTGAAGGCTCGAGAAATTTGTTTATTAGAGTAACCATTTAGAATGAACACGTGACGAAGATGGTCTAACTCAAAGTTTAAGTTGTTCTCATCACAAATTCTAAAGGCCCTCAAGGCAAGAGTTTTTAGGACACCACTTTTTTGGCACGGGTGATGATGAGAGGACGAGTGGAGATAGAGATCGGTATGGGTGGCCTTACGATACACTCGGCGCCCGAGGGAACCATCAGGGTTTTTTAGAAGAAGAATATCGAGAAAGGGAAGACGGTTGTCCGCTTCGATCTCTTTGGTGAAGGAAATACATGGCACGAGGCTATTGAGGTGGGAATGGAACTCCTCTAATTTCTCCAAGCCATGAGGCCAACATACATTGGTGTCGTCAACATATCTTTTCCACCACTTTGGCTTGAGAGGGAAGGAGTGGAGGGCCATGTCTTCAAAATGCTCCATGAAGAGGTTGGCAATGACCGGGGAGAGAGGGGAACCCATGGCCACGCCATCTACCTGCTCGTAAATTACCCCTTGGAAGGAGAAAAAGGTAGACCTTAAGCACAAATCAACAAGGGAAGCAATCTCGTCATTAGATTTGCGCCTAACAATTTCAATCGAGTCAGGGATGGGAACCTTGGTGAAAAGAGAAACCACATCGAAGCTCACCAAAAGGTCATTACTCTCCAGCTTTTGATCATTGGAAAACTGAACAAAATGGGAAGAATTTTTGATGAAAGCATCTGACTTCCCAACAAGAGGGGACAATAATTTAGAGAGGTGAGAGGCAAGGTTGTAAGTTGGTGAACCCATGGTGTCGACAATGGGTCTCAACGGAATACCAACTTTGTGAATTTTGGGTGCACCATAGATGCGGGGAGTAATTTCTTTGTTGGGAATCAACCATTTTTTGGTGGCCTCATCGAATGAGGAGGAAGACACCACAGATTTGACAAGCTTTAAAATTTTGGAACAAGGGTTGCGTGGCAAGGCTTTATAATTGCTGGCATCCGAAAGGAGCTCAAGCATTTTGGAATTGTAGTCAAGCTTGTTCATGACTACAGTGGCATTGCCCTTATCCGCCTTGGAAATAACAATGTCTTGGTTGCGCAATAATTTAAAGAAGGCAAGAAGCTCAAGATTCGGGACATTGCGCTTAGGAGGTTTGGCGTGCCTAAGGGCAACAGCGCAGTCTTGTCTAATTTCTTCGGCAACGTCATGCGGAAGAGAACGAATGGCATTATCAATTTCAATAAGGAAGTCAACATGTGGGATAGCTCTAGGCGACAAGGCAAACCTGATACCCCATTTAAGAACATTAACAGCCAGGGGATCTAAGGAAGAGCTGGATAAGTTGACCACTAATTTACTCTCCCAGTCAGAGATAGGGGGGAGATTGGGGGAGGAACTAGGAAGGCGGGGAAGAGAATTCGGTTGGAGAGAAGGCTGCGGATGAAGACAATTCGGTTGGAGGGAAAAGCTGCTAACACCCGACCAGCTAGGATTTCCGGATGGAGGGTGAGTAGTCAACTTCATCGTGACAGGAACGTGGGGGGAGGTGCAACCGGGGTCGGTGGAAGCGGGGTGGAGAGAATTGAAGACTGGAGGAGGCGAGGACGGACAAGACACTGACCGAGGAAGGGCTTGAGGTGACAAAGAAGAGGCGGGTGCAAGCTTAACACGTAAAGAAGGGTCCAATGAGGGCTCAGAACCATTAATGCGAATGAAACAATCAGCAGAGGAGAGATGAGGTGAAACGAAAGAAGAGGATGTACCTGGAGCCGTTGTAAGGGAGCCGTTAGCCGAGGAACGACGCTCACCAAGCGCTGCAGACTTGGAGATGGACCGGACGAGTTCAAAAGGATGATCAATAGCCGCAGAAGTTTCAATGGAAGACAAGCGTGACGAGAAGGGACCAACCAAAGGCAGGACCCGCTGGCTAGGAGAGGTCGAGACAGGGCTAAAAGCACAGGGAGGATGGCGAAGACGAGAAGCAGAGTTCTCGCTGGGACACAGCAAACGAGGGGCAGAAAGCTTCTTTGACGTAGAAAGAGGGGGAGAACGTAAACTGGAGGGTAGCAACGGCTGGTTGGAAGCACGAGATGGCGAGAGGGAGACACTGGGTGAGAGAAGTGGAGCAGCGAGAGAGTTGTGATGAACAAGCGGCGACGGGATAGAAAGGGAGCGAGGAGAGCGTTGGGGGGAGCGAGGAGAAGAGCGACGATGAAGGACAGGAAGGAACGAGGGGAGAGAATCAGAAAGAAACTTCCGCTGCAGCTTTGAAAACTTCTTCTTTTGCCTTCTGATGCAATCTTCTTGTCTGCCTGTGGCTCTGGCGTATGAAGAGGTGTCCAGCCGGATCCAAAGGTCTGGACGAAGCGAGGAAGCAAGCTCCAGATGAAGAGGAAGGAGCCTCGAATTTAGGAGATTGATAGCCACCCTGGTAGATTTGATGACTACTCTGAGAAGGGACAGAACATCCCGGATGAAGATGTGCTTGGTGTTGAAGTTCCACAAGTGATGGGTGACCCTGACAAAAGACAGAATCAACTTAGAATCCCTACACCTTTTTAAAAACGCAAGGTCTGCAACCTTCTTTGCAAGCTTAATCCTTAGCAGCTCGAGTTGTTTTGATTTGAAGCACAGTTCCCTCCCATGAAGGGTGTCAATTAATGATATCAAGTTTCCATAATCCATAATGTTCTTTGCAATGGTTTCTGGTTTTGATTGTGTGAGAATTTTTGCATCAACGTTTCGGATCACACTCTGTGATCCATCATCAGGATGAGAGCAATGCTAAAGGGGGGAATGAAAAGATGCAGACCAAGAGCTATTTAAAAAGAAGAACAAGGGAGGGAAAGGAGAGAGGGGGGGCACAAAGACCAAGAACCAATAAGGAAATAAAATTAGATATTCACAAGAAAATGTCAAAAAGACAAAGAAACCCATAAAGATATATATATATATATATATATATATAATAGGAAACAATTACAAAATTACAAAAAGAAATTCTCATACAAATATATATAAAAGACAAAGAACCAAAAAGGAAATGTATACATATCCCTTAACCTTATGTAAATGTAAAAATATTTGTATGGAAATAAATAAATTAATAGAAAACAAAGAAATAAATGAATATAAAGATAATAGGAAACAAAACAATAAAAATAATTACAAATATAAATATATCTATATATATATATAAGGAAACAATTAAATACTTTAGTTTCATCTCATCTCTCCTCTTTTGATTGTTTTATTAGCATTGGTTTATGAGCCTTCATTTGGACCCTTCTTTCGTGTTGAGCTTGCACCCGCCTCTTCTTTGTCACCTCGAGCCCTTCCCCGCTCAGTGTCTTGTCCGTCCTCGCCTCCTCCAGTCTTCAATTCTCTCCACCCCGCTTCCACCGACCCCGCTTGCACCTCCCCCCACTTGCCTGTCACGATGAAGTTGTCTACTCACCCTCCATCCGGCAATCCTAGCTGGTCGGGTGTTAGCAGCTTTTCCCTCCAACCGAATTGTCTTCATCCGCAGCCTTCTCTCCAACCGAATTCTCTTCCCCGCCTTCCTAGTTCCTCCCCCAATCTCCCCCCTATCTCTGATTGGGAGAGTAAATTAGTGGTCAACTTATCCAGCTCTTCCTTAGATCCCCTGGCTGTTAATGTGCTTAAACGGGGTATCGGGTTTGCCTTGTCGCCTAGAGCTATCCCGCATGTTGACTTCCTTATTGAAATTGATAATGCCATTCGTTCTCTTCCGCATGACATTGCCGAAGAAATTAGACAAGATTGCGCTTTTGCCCTTAGGCACGCCAAACCTCCTAAACGCAATGTCCCGAATCTTGAGCTTCTTGCCTTCTTTAAATTATTGCGCAACCAAGACATTGTTATTTCCAAGGCGGATAAGGGCAATGCCACTGTAGTCATGAACAAGCTTGACTACAATTCCAAAATGCTTGAGCTCCTTTCGGATGCCAGCAGTTATAAAGCCTTGCC
>VDFB02030483.1:0-20089 GCA_007258455.2 Sequoia sempervirens
TTGAAGTCATGGAGTAGCATCAAAGTGTTTTTGCAGGTCTTCAAGCTCACTTTTATTCAAGATCTAGCATTTTCAAGGGTTGATCATGGTTGTCTATGGTGAATCATGATGGATTCTAGGTTCGGGAGATGCAACTAGCCATCAATAAAAGCCTAATGACTTGTTTCCTAAGTGATTCCATCATCTGTTATCACTCTATATTCAACCTAAGGAAGGTACAAGCATTATTAGGTCTCATTTGGGTGATTAGAGATCTCTCAAAATGAGTCATTCATCTTCATGTTTCATTCATGCATCTCTTTCTTACACATTAGAATAGGTTGCATTACATTTCATATTTCCTAAGGGTAAAAGCACAAACCTGTGTCACACTTTATAAAGGAATCGACCAACATCAAAAAAATTCTGAACTTCGACCACATAAAAGTGGTCTTTATGTTTTGAATTTCAAAATGGTGTAAACTAATAAAATGTAGAACTTTTGGTGTAGTTTATTCTTGTAATTTTTTAAATTTTTAAAAAAATTGTTTTTATTATGTTTTTATCAATTTAAGGACAAATTTTGGAATGCTGAAAATTTCATAAAAGAGTGACTTCACGGGCCGTCAAGAAACAAAATGAAAAAAAAATTCATTTCTCCCTATTTTTTTTTTCCAAATAGGTAATTTCAATATCCTGTGCATGGAAAAAAAAAATCACATTTTGATGTATATTTTTCTTGTAATAACGTTTTAAAGTCAAACATGTCAGAATTTGACAGTTTTCACGGGCCGTCAACTAATTTCAATTTTTTCAATCATTTAAAAAAAAATATATATACCCTTTTGAAGTAGACTCTCTCCTCTTATGCCTCATATAATATTTAAAACATTTTAATAAACTTTACTATCATTTTTTTAATATCAAATCAGCCTCTTTTTTATTTTTAAAACCTACTTGCATTATTTTAAAAATAAAAGATATCAAAACTAATCAAAATATTATAAAAATTCTATATTTGGATTCTACACTTCAAGCTCTACAAAAGGGTATTTTTATTTTTTGCAAAAAAATCAATCTGACTAGAGAAATACTCTGCCAAAAATGAATGTTTCAGAAAATTCTGAAAAATGATGAGTAAGCTGCCATGTAGGATGCCAACTAGATGTTTTCGGCCGACACGTTTTTGGCCGATCAAGTTTCGGCCGAAACCCTATTGGCCGGGAATGAAACGGCCGGAAATTAATCGATCAGAACTTTATCGGCCGATAATTACTCGGTCGAAAATGAATGAAATAAAATAAAGTTATTTTCTTTCAAATTTATCAAATTAAAAAAATTCAAAAATAACAAATATTTCAAAATTTTCTAGACTATTTTTTATTAAAGAAGATTTATTTCAACATTTTGGAAGGTTTATTATTTCTGAAATTTACAAGACTTATTTCGACAAAAAAAAAAAGGCATTTGGAGAAGAGGAGAGATATTTTTAAGGTGTATTGATCTTTAATTTATTTAATTGATTATGTTTTTTATTGAAAATGCATTTGAAGTTTGTTTTCACTTTTTTTTTTTATTAAAATATTAACATCAAAGAAATATGTGTAGAAATATATTCATTATTCAATTAAAAATATTTTATGTTTTGCATGTTTATGTTTATTAAAAACTTTTGTTTAAATATTTTATGTTTATATTTTGCATCTAGTTACAAGTTTTTTAAAATATTTATGCTATATTACATGTACATGTTTCATGGAAAGCTTATGTGTGTACAAATTTCTATGTAGGCAATCATTCAAATTTGAGTGTAATTTGTGATGGCAAATCCAAGGGCTAGATTGAGGAAGTATGAATGAACACGAGTAAGACAAAGAAAGAGAAAAGAGGATGAAGGAACATCTACTGAACAACAACCCATGGAAAATATTGATGATCAAGGTGACGTACAGGTACAAGAACAAACTGAACCTAGTACTAATATAAATGTTTTGGACTATGGTATGGAAAATTTGATGGAGATGGATGAAGATTCTCTTTTAAATAATATCTCATCTGAAGATATGTTATCTGAAAGCACATTAAAATTACACTCTAAAAAAATATGGGATGAATTTTTTGAAGAGAAATCTTTAATTGGAAGAGCACAGTTAATTGCAAAGTTATTTAGATGAAAAGAAATGACCCCTATTTTGGAGTTGTTAGGGGTTGATAATAGGAAAAAGTCATCAGATTTAAAACAAACAATTGTTGAAAACCTGCAAGAAGCATTAAAATGTATTGAAAAGAAGAGTCGGTCTAGTGATTTAAGTGCTGCACGTAGAGCGTTGATGACTGTAATTTCTAGTAAGAAATTATCATATAGAAGACAAGTTAAAGCAATTTCTGAATTACTAAATGTTTCTAGGAGAACTGTTCAAAGATATATTGAAAAGAGAGATGAAATAGATGGAAAAATTGAGAAAATTTGGGTAAATATTTGTAGGGTTCCTCGAAAAGATAGAATTTTAGAAGATGTAAAGAAACAAGTTGTTGAATATTGGACCACCCACTCTCGTGTTTCTTCCAATTGAAGGGATACTATACAAATAATAGGTGATGATGGTACAAAAATTTCTCATCCAAAACATTTTATAGATACAACACAAAGTGAACTTTTTGAAGCATTTAAACAAGAATTTTTAAATGTGAAGATTTGTCAAAGGATGTTTGAAACACTATGACCATCATTTGTATGTATAAATAAAGTACGTGAAACTTGTTGTCGAAATCATGTTGAATTTGATCTATACCTACAATCATATAGAAAAGTTATGGCAACAATTGATCAAAATTTAGCCATCCCTGGAAGCACAACACAATTTGTGAAGTCTCTTTTATGTGAAAAATCAGAAAATTCGGATGAATTCAACGTTCAGTGTATAAAAAATGTATGTAATGATTGTGGAGATTTGAAGAATCTTTTACATGTTGACAATAATGAAATGCAAGTTACTTGGAAGAGATTTGAATATGATACATACTTAACGAAGTCAGGAGTTGAGGCCAAAAAAATTGTTCTCAAAGAGAGTGGATTGCCTTACAATGAATTCATGAGTAAATTTTGCAATATCATATATCCACTTATCCAACATTGTCATGGTGCAAGATGGCAATCTAAGCAATTTCGTTATTCAAAGAATTGTTTTCCACCAAGTTGTATTCTCTCTATTGTAGATTTCTCTGAGAACTATACATTTAGTCCTCAAACTGAGATTCAAAGTCAATATTATCATTCAGAGCAAGTTGCAATCTTCGTGCAAGTTTGCTATAGGCATGCAGAGTTAGCGGTCGATGGAATACAAAGTAGCAAAGATGATAGAATTATCATCAAAGAGGTTCACTTTTATATCAGTGATGATACGAATCATGATAGAAGCTATGTAGCTCATTGTTTCAAAATGTTTTTTGAAGACCTAAGATGACGTGGTATAAATCAAGAACAACACTGGATATGGTCTGATGGATGTGCTGGTAAGTACATTGGTTTTTAAATTATTTTTAATTAATTTATATTTACTTTTAAAACTTTGAGACTTAAATTGTTTTTTGAAGATAATTCAAGGTTTTCAAGTGTTTAATTATTTGTAACTTCATAGGACAATTTAAGTCTGCAAAAGCCTTTGTTTGGTTATGTAGTCAACATGCTAGACGCAACACCAAATTTTTGTGGAATTTTTATGAGAGTGGACATGGAAAAGGAGAGCACGATGGAGCAGGAGCATGTGTGAAGCGTGCACTTCGTCAACATGAACTTGCTGGTATGTCCAATTTAGCTTCATACTTTTTAAAAGATTAGATATGTATATATATATATATTTAATTTAACTAAATTAAATTTTCTTTTAAGTTCTTTGAAAGTAATAGGTGACAAATTGTGCCAACTTGTCTGTAACTTGTAGGTAATGCCATACAGAATGCAAACGAAATTGTTGAATGGTGCAAAAGTCATTTTTCTGCTCGTGACTCAACATACAACACACGGTATTTTTGGGAAGTTACAGGTATGAATGTCTAGTCAAAATTTGTTTTAAAAATTTGAATTTCAAAGTTCAAGTACATACATGATTTCAAATTGAATTTTCAAGTTTGAATTTAAACAGATATTGATCGATCAAATCCTTATAATTGTCAAGCAATTCATGGTATTAGAAATCTACATCAAATCATGACAACGGGGAGTAGTAGGCCTTATGCAATGAATGTGAGAGAAAAATCATGTTTTTGTATTGATTGCATTGAGGACAATGCAAATATTGATCAATGTGAGAATATTAGAGATGGGTATGTTTCACAATGGGAAATGAAACAATTAATATCAATGCCTCCTTTTGTTGAAGATGACAATGTTGATGTCTATGATCCACTATATTCAGCTGATTACGAACGTGTATCTGATTTAGTTGTTATAGGTATGTCCAAATTGATTAATTTAGTTAAAATCAAGATTTAAATTTATATATATATATATCTATGTTTAAGTAAGTTTCAAATATAAAATATAAATTTTTACAACTTTTAAATGTATAATTTACTTAAATATGTAAATATGTGGTGTGTGTACAGGAGATATTTTCGTTGTAGTTGCAGATCCTGAAAATGCGGAAGGTGTAGATTACTATCTACTAAGATGTACACAACCAAAAAGAAAATTGGTCGAATCGATGACAGATGGTGATGGACAAGAGTATCCCATTGGATCAGTCGTTATTGAAGGCACATATTATCAACAAATAAAGATAGATAAAAATGGTATTATATTTGTTGATTATAGGCCAGGACAAAAGGTTCTACATTACAGTCACTTAGTTTTGGCAACAAAAATAAATTTAGAAACTTTACCTAAAAGAGGACGTGCCAAACAAAAGTGGAGGTTGCCTATTGAAGATCATGAGAAGATTTTAGAGATAATTAAAGATAGAGAGGATCTAGATTTTATGTACCAGGAGCTTTAAGTTGTTTTTTGGATACATGTGTACACATTTATGACTCCAAATCTAGATAATTTATATATTTGTATTGATTGGACATGTGACATGATTTAGAATGGTTTTTTTTTTTAGAATGTGACATGTATGTTAGATCATATATATGCTTGATCTACAAAACCCAGTGACTTTAAAAATGTTTTAATTTACATTTTGCCTAAATTCCTTTAAATCATCTAAATTTCCAATTGCATTTTTACATGTTGGACATGGTTCATTCTTTTAAACCTTCACTCTTGAGAATCTCTAGAAATTCCTTTATATCATCTCTCTAGATTCCTTGATTGTAAATTTTTATGTTTGACACATGGAATTGTTAAACTTTCACTTTCAAATCTTTGAATTTAAATATTTGTTCAACTCCACCTATATACATGAGCTAGATTGAATATATATATATATATACGTGCAACAATATGTACAAAACCTAGTCTATGTTCCAATTTTGCATTTAAATTTATTTATGTTCCACGGAATTCTTAAGTTCACATTCAAATATTTCATTTCATTTGAACATTCAACTCCACAAACTTGTATAAAATTATCTAGTTGATTTGGTGTTTGAGTGGTGAAGAATCTAGACATAAATGTTGTCTCTAGTTTTCTTTATTTTTTATACATTACTAATGCACGACATTCAATAATTTTAAATGATCATTTGGATTTTCATGTATCCTAATCATCACATCCTAAATTTATTATTTTCATCAGGTAAGCATCCCTCATCCTAGAATCATTTAAAAATTATCCATCTAGATCCATCTCAACCGTACATCCATTCGCCATCCTTAATAATAAAAAAGCATCACTTGAACATCAAAATTTGGTTACTTGGTCTCAATCTAGTCCATACATCATATTGTCCTTTCATCATCACCCAAAGTTTTCAACATCTAGGGACCTTATCCTTAATCTAGACTATCATCCATTTCAAATCCAATCTCTTAATAAAAAATCACTTGACCTTATAATTTGATTTCATCTTTAAAATCCAAATTTGCTTAAGAATATTAGCTCCTATCTTTTAAGTATAGAACTAAATTATTTATCCATTTTGTTAATGTTAGATTGTATCCAGGTTCTCTTGGTTTGCCTTTCTTGTTCACCTTAAGGTGCATTGGAATATATGAACATTGTAGTGAATCATAGTGATGGTGTTTGGGGTGCTTGAGATAGCTACATTTTGGCATCAATTTAGCTTTGTTTACCATGTATAGCTTGAGATCATGTATGTAATTTGGTCCATCTTTCCAGTACAATTAAATATGGATTGATCAATTTTTAATTTATATATAGAATTGTCATCCAAGAAGATCTAGATCTACTTGATCAATTTTTAATTTATATAGAATTATCATCAATTTTTAATTTAATATTAAATGTGCATGTCTTTCAAGATTTAAATATATATATCAATTTCTAATTACATATATATAAATGTTCCACATGGAATTCTTAAACTTTCAAGACTAGAAATTTGATTTCATTTACATTCAACTCCACTTATAGCTTGCATGCTTTATTTGAATTATATGGTTCATTCTTAAGTGAACACTTTCAAACATATATATATATATATATATATATATATATATATATATATATATATATATATATATATATGATTTCATTTACATTCAACTTGACACTTGAGTATAGCTCATCATCTAGTTCAAGAATTCTTTGCATGCACATTCAAATGAACATGTGTATTAGATTATATGGAATTAGAAATTAGGTTAATGTAGAGCATGATATATGCACAATTTAAATGTATTTAACTTTTACTAACTTTAAAAATGAACATTTAGAGCTTTAAAGAATTCAATCTAACTATCATCTATTTCCAATTGCATTTTTATGTTCTACTTTAAAATGTATAGCATTAATCTCAAGCATATTTGCATTCAATTTTTTCTATTTCTTGACCTATTTATTAAAGACAAATTCATTTGAACTATTTATTTAAATTAATTACATGTACATGTCCATCTTTTAATTTTACAAATAGCAACCATTAGATAGTGGAGTCCAACATTTTGATTTCACAATGTATTTAGTTATCTATATATGTACAACAAGTGCATTTGAACAAGTTACCATAATTTAAATTTAAATAAAGGTACTTGTTCCTTGCTAAATAAATAAAACCATAAACTAATTTAATGCACAATGTATTTATAGATGTAATGTAAGTGAGTTCATCAAACCATAATAATGCATGTATATAACAAACCTCTAAGATTCAAACCATAAAACATAACTGTATGAATGTGACATGTAAATTATAACAAGTATATATATGTGTACCATAAAACATAAGTATGTAACACGGCCAAATGTTCAATACATAAATCATAAAAAGTGTCCCCAACATATAATAAAATGATCTCAGACATGTAATACTATAAAACAAATCTCAAAGAGAGGGATGTCTGGTATGAATAGAATCATCAGATCTATGGCTCGATCTCTCCCTCGACCTCTCCCTCGATACATGGCTCGATCTCTCCCTCGACCTCTCCCTCGATCCATGGACCGATCGCTATGCTGATCCAAGATGTGTGGATCCATGTCCTGATCCAATATCTCCCGATCTGTGTCCTGAGCCTTGTCCCAACCCCTGCATGTGTTCAAGTACACATATATATGTAAAATTATCTAAAATTTTTACAATGTACTTGAGTTCAATGTGTTCAAACTTAACCATCAAGTAATTAGTTTTTTAAAATTAAATTTAAATGTACCTCATCTGCATACTGCATGGGATCGCCATCATGCTCCAAATTTCCAAAGTCTGGGAAATCACCATACTGCTTAAAATTTTCAAGTACACAATTTCAATCAGGAGTTAAACCCCTAGAAGTTTTTAAAATGCATTACATAATTTTTTAGAACACAATTTTAAAAATATATACATGTATTTAAATTATAAATTCAAAGTACCTGTTGTGCCTGCTTGATGGCTCTACCAATGTCACTAAGATCACGAGAATGTAAAGACATCGTAGGGGGCTTTGTAGCATGTACAATATCAATAGCAAAAATAAGTCGACTATATGTCCCATGGGCAGGATCAGGTGTCGCAGTAGCCTCAACGTGACCTGTAACATCCTGACAACCACCTGAACAAGCTAAAGGATCAACAAAAACATGATGTGCATGGGATTCTGTAGGCTGATGTGGAATATCCTGAGCTGCATTTGCCACCTTGTGGCTCATATGTGTATGAGGATATCGTTGTCTAATAAAGTCTGGTACCCTGTCAAGAGCAATCCCATGGTCCTCACTGATAACCTGATATGCTGCTAGTAAATCCAAAATTGAGAGTCTACACATATTACGCAGAGTCGTGTGGGTCATATGCTCGACATCTGCAAGAGTAGGTAGATCGGCACTAATAAATGGATCATACGATGCAGATGTAGCCTCAGTGGGAGGAAGGTTGATCCATGGGTGTAATAAATATCTACCAACTCGATTAGATGAAATCTGATCAATTTGTGTCGTAATAGAGGCAATGTTTTCAAAAATCTGACTCTGAGTGGACCCTATTGCTACCTCCTCTGCTGCTGCCAATTCCAAACGTTTTGGTAAAACCAAAAGGTTTGGGCCAACTAATGCCCTCTTGTCCATAAGCGGTGGAAAATTTGAAGGTCTAAACTGTGGTTTGTCAGAAAAACGGCCTTTACCTTGGCCAGCATGCTCAGGATAAGATGTGTAGTCCACCTCTATATGTAAATAAAATTCTGCATATAACTGTTTGACAAAATACAATGGCAGCTCATCATTGTGAGGCCATCTATGATGTGCTGCCAACCATCTAGGTATATGAATGGCGCAACAAGAGGATCTTCACACCTCGTAACCACATATCCTCTAATTTTATTTTTTCCTCTATAAAATGGGAACATGGATAACACATTTTCACCTGAAACTAATTTGGCAACTTCTCTATGTTTCACTGTGCCAATAACACTCCTGGCAAGAGAAAAATAAAACTGTTCAATGCTGATTTCATCATAAGGATTGTATGATCGAATTGTCTCGATCATCTTAATAATCTCTTGTCCAATAGTGACTAATCTATCTCGATTAGCCAAATTGGGGGAGTTGTGAATTGTTTGCTCTAAACATTTTAGAGCATTGTCCAATCTAGCAATACTATCCTGAAATATATTTGATCTAGTTTGAGCTTCTCGCTCAAAACAAGGGGAATGATGAGATCCCTCATTGGCCATGATATATATAAATAGATAGAGATCTGCATATCATTAAAACAAAATTACATAATGAACTAAACAAATTTAAATTGAATTTTTTTTCAAAACTAAAAAAATATATATTTAAATTAAAGGTAAAATTTTCAAGTTTCAAAACTAGAAAACATTTTTGAATTTAAATGTATCTAATGAGATCTAGTTCAAACTTTATATCTATCGAGCTATGTGAACCTATTAAATCATAGACATGCATGTAATATTCAACCAGGAGTAAATATGGAAAAAAAATATTTATCCTTTCAACCACTCTATACTAAAATTTTGATCAAAATAAAAAAATACTCTTCATTACAATTGGTCACATATGATCTAGCCTTTCTTTGTAATCAATTATTTTTTAAATCAAACACTAGAAATTATAAAAAGGTTAACATAATTTCCTTAATTTTTCGATCTAACTTAAAACATATTAAAGTAATAAAGTTAAAATTCTTTGAAATAAATTCCTTAGGAATAAAATATAAACATATAGATACATGTGCATATATCTATATGTACACATGTATGTATGTGGGAGTGCATGTGTGTACGTGCATGTATATATATATATATATATGCGATGATGATGATGACATGTACATGCATATATATATATAATATTGATGATGATGATGATATTGTGTGTATGTGTGTATGTATGTATATGTATGTGTGTGGCAATGTAATGTATATATATAATATATGTATGTACATGCATGATATATAATGTGTAATGTGTGTTAATGTACACATGTATATATAAGTACATATACATACACACATACATGTATATACATGCATGCTATATATACATGTCATACACATATATATGCATATGCACATACATACATACACATATGTATATATAATACATGTACATGCATATGCACATACACATACACATATATATAATACATACATCTGTCTACTGTCTGCAATGTCAAAATGATGCAATGCAATCATTAAATAAATAATAATGTCTGTCACGGTGCATCCGTGCAATCTGCAATAATAATGTCGATAATGTCTTGTCTGTCTGTCTGCCGCAATGCTGCCGCATGCCGCATCTGCCGTATGCGTGCGTGCGTAATCAATGTGCAATCGATGCTGCAATGATAAAATAATCTTGTCTGCCTGTCTGTAATAATGATGGCGATGCAATCTTGTCATCATCAGGCAAACATGGTGCGGTAGACGTGGTCGTGCGTCGCGTGGTGTGGTGTCGCCATGCCCGATGCCGTGTGTCTGTGTCTGCAATGATGCTGCGCATCATCGTGTCTGTCTGTCTGCCGTCATGCTACACATAAGAATATATAAATCATTCTCATTGGTTTGGGTCATGCTAAGGTTTAGAAAACCACTCCTGGGTGGAAGATTAGGATCCTAATTGACTTGTGGTACAACCAAAATACATCAAAATAAAGATTAAAAATATACTTTCAAATTGGAAAAATTAGAAATACTAGTGACATGAGATTTGAAAATGAAACCCTAGTGGACTGGCTAAGGTTAGTTAAGGTGTATAAAGAGATTTCACAACAAATCTCAAAAACCCCAATATAAAAGGACAAAGTAAGGAATCAAGATAATATTTAAAGATTTCAAAATTTGAATATCCCAATATGATGCTCACAGAGGTGAAGCACTGGACCTTCCTGAGAGGTCACCCATCCCAATACTAGATGCAATGAGTGCTAAGTGGACCATTCATTATCATGAAAGATGGGTTCCTGTGAACCACTACTCTTGAAACATGGGTCAATGAGTATGACTTGTAAAACTACATGGTTGAATCCTAATAGCAATATCACAATTTTACATGCTATAGAAAATACCTCCTACTTATCAAATCATCTCGTCTAACTTCACATAGGGAATTCCTTTGGTGTAAATATTAATCGAAAATGTCTCTAGGTTGCATTAAGCCTTTAGTTTCCATTATGTTTGATTAGAGTCTATCATTTCATATTGATAAGCTTATATATGAATGATATGTGATAGCGGAATTTTAGGAAGTATGTGAAGGAAACTTTTAACCCCATCTCAAATACATCTCCTTAAATCTAATACCTAAAAAATAGAGCTCCTATTTTCTTATACAATATTCTATGAAGTTGATGCCTTTTATATGATTGAAATTAAAGTGTTGAAATACCCTTAAATCTAATACCTAAAAGATCGGAGCTACACTATTCAATGAAGTTGATGACTTTTATATGATTGAAATTAAACTATTGAAATAGTAAAATCTGATATATAATATTCTATAAAGTTGATATCTTTTATATGATTGAAATTAAATTGTTGAAATAGTAAATGTTGTCATTTCATATTGATAACCTTATATATGAATGATATGTGATAGCAAAATTTTAGGAAGTATGTGATGAAATTTTTTGACCCCATCTCAAATACATCTCCTTAAATCTAATACCTAAAAATCAGAGCTCCTATTTTCTTATACAATAATATGAAGTTGACGTCTTTTATATAATTGAAAAATAGGAGCTATAGTATTCTAATACCTTTAAATCTAATACCTAAAAAATAGGAGCTATAGTATTCTATGAAGTTGACACATTTTATATGATTGAAATTGAAGTGTTGAAATACCCTTAAATCTAACACTTAAAAAATAGGAGCTACAGTATTCTATGAAGTTGACACATTTTATATGATTGAAATTAAAGTTGTTAAAATACCCTTAAATCTCATACATAAAAAATGGGAGCTCATATTTTCTTATACAATAACTATGAAGTTGATGTCTAATATATGATTGAAATTAAAGTGGTGAAATAGTAAAAGCTATCATTTCTTATTGATAAGCTTATATATGAATGATATGTGATAGCAAAATTTTAAGAAATATGTGAATGAAACTTTTAACCCCATCTCAAATACATCCTCTTAAATCTAATACCTAGGAAATCAGAACTCCTATTTTATGAATTTGACACCTTTTATATTAAATTGTTGGAATACCTAAAAAAAATTGGAGAACCTATGAGGCTGAAGCAACGTGCAATCAACCATTTTATTTTTAACTTTGAGAGAGAAAAGTCATCTATTTGTAAACGAACATAACGTAGTTGCTATTTTTCATAACGTAGTTGCTATTTTTCCATGGCAGATACTCCAAAAGTCCAAAATCTATAATAGCCAAGGGATCATATCAGCCATTCAAAATTGGAAGATAAGTTCACCATAATGAAGAAAAGGATTCTTATAAACATGTTATTTTCCATTCATAGAAAAAAGTGTTTTTCAATTGAAAAGATGTTATTATAACTTGATGCTTTTAAGACGTTTTGATTTTTAATTTTCCCAACTTTCCCACCTGAAAGAACCCACCATTGAAGTTACATTTGATGGAAGTTCTCTACATTGGATTGCATGACAGGCTTCACCATAACCCCACAAGAATATTATTAATATTAGATAAAAATTTATGTGGGTTGTATTATGCCTTTGGCTTCCACTATGCTTGGATAGAAGTCTTCTATTCACCATCATAAGCTTCTCAGCAAAGCATACCCACCATGAATTAGTTGTGATGATACTGGAGAAAGGTATCGTCACTTTTACATAAATATCTCACAGTTAACCTCTGCTTTTATTCTAGGTGGTGTAAAAACACAGAGATACACACTGTGCTCAGAAAAATTTGTCCTCTCCATTGAGAGCTTTAAAGTACGGATGCACATGGAATAGCATATTTCACTTTGGAGATAAAAAATGCAAATACAGATCAAGAACTAAGCATATACAGATTATGATAAAAAATGCAAAGATTTATCTGATTTCTAAAAGAATGTTTTATCTAGTGATTGGGTAAACCAATGTATAGAGAGGAATGAGAAAACATGTGAGATAGTGGTTGGAAGAAAAAATTCTAGCCAAGAAGCCATGGATTTAGAAAAAACATCACAAGGGATGAAGTAAGAATGGCTATTAGGACAATGAAGGATGATAAATGCTCCAGAGGTTCTGTAAAATTCCACAAAGGGAGAAGAACTGTGCATAGCTTTTTCTTCTAGAGGACCTATTTGAACCTCATAAACAATATATGGAAGGGCATTGCAACAACAATTGTTGATCTTGAATACATATATTTTATGAATCTGTATGACTATGGATGCTGGCAACTAAATTTGACTTATAATGAGTTAAATATCACAGCTTTTCTATTCTTCTATAAAAGCATATTAGACTAACTTCTATACAACATTACTTTTTGCAGGTAGGGTAGATGATTCAAGTTGAATCAAATCCACAAAAATGAGATGAGTATCTTCAGAGGTTAATGGAACTTCCAAATCAGGTTCTTTCATTATCAGTGGTCTACTTATTGTTCAACAATCACTCTAGCAGACAGGGCTTAAATTTGATGGTCGACCTTTCCTTTCAACAATTTTTTTAATGACGGTTATCTATTCAAAGGTTCCCTTAAAACATTATGATATACCTTAGTGTAAGTAAAATTATATATAAATCAAATATATATATCATTGTAATTCTATATAAATTTTGACAGTCAATCCAAAATCTCTCCTTTCATTTGATACAATCTTCTTAAAATTTTGATTGTTTTTTATGGCAAAAATCTCTAAATATGGTCATACGGCTATCAAATTTAAGCCCTGCTGGTAGAAATGTTCAGTGGTCTACTCTGGCAAAAATGTTCTCTATTTTTAGGAATAGAAATCTTTATTTTCTCTCTGCGAGTAATCTTTTTTCTCTATTCTTATCTGTTTCTCTTGTTTTACAGGCATGAGAGCCTAAAAGTTTGCACTCTTCAAATTTGGAGGAGTAAACACACATTTCACCCAATTTTATATATTTCCTTAAACTTTATCACAAATATCACAACATTCAATACCTTTCGGCCAATATCCATCACAAAAAATGAATTTTGCATTTCAATCAAACCCTAACCAAGAATACAGCCAACAAATTTCCCAAACTAGACACAAAAAAGACAAGCCAAATCAAACAATCCAGTGAATGCCTCGAATGGAACCTGGCAAAATATAGTCGTTGTTGCTGGTGACCTTGACCAACAAGCTCTCACCCTCAATCCTTTCGCCTGAGTGTTCCAAACAGTGGGCCTATTTTTTTTTTTGGATTTTATTGTCGTATTTTCGGTCGATACCCTTATGGCCGATAGGGTTCCGACCGAAATATACTCCTTCGGTGGTCTATCGGATAGGCGTCTTTGAAACCTTTTGACCGATAGAGTTGACCGATGCTTCGCGCTGAAAAGTTCGTACGTGAAGCCATGTGGCTGCCAGTGGATTCAATGTCGAAAACTGCCAATTTGAAAGTGATAAATTTGAAAGTAATCGATGAAATTACTTCATTTGGCGAAGTGTGACATAGGTTGTGCTTTCACACTACTATTAAGTTGTTTCATAAGCTCATAAACTTTTCTATAAAGTTCTTTCATTTCTTCTAGATGTGGTAGTTTTTCATGATTAAGCTCATCAAAGTGTGTTGTGTAATTTGTTGAAGTGGTTGAGGTGGATGCTTTTGAAGGGTTTTCTAAATTTTGTGTTGACAATACTACTTTTTTCTTGTACAGTCTATTTTTTATGATCTTGCATTCTCCCATTCATATGTTTATGTGAAACCATAGGTTTTTGAGGATGAAGCACTCTCTGCCACTTTAGGGTTTTACACCTAAAAAGAAGAAAAGATATCCCAAAAATCTAGGGGTTCAAACTCAAGACTACCAATAGTGTAGGTTTTTTATGTATTTGCAGTAATACAAAGCATACCTTAGGTTATAGGAGATGTGGTTCATGTGAGGACACGTGGTGTAATCCATTGATTACATGTGTTGCTCCCACTCACACTTGGGTGGTTGAGTTTCACACCCTCTTTTGGCTTTATATGCCACCTCACAAAACCACTCATCTATCTCTTTCTAAGTAGGTTATGCCACATGCTTGGCATTTTCCAAGTAGGCATAACTCCCACCTAATTTGGTTATTTGGGAGTTATTGCCCCTCTTGGAATTATTTTCCCATATTCTACTATATATTATGCACTCACCTCTCCCTCCTATCTAGTCCAGATGATTTCATATTAACCCATTCAATTCAAGGGAGAGTTGAGGCATATTGTATCATTTAGTGCGTGATAATAACATCATTTTGTTATTGCACTATATTCTAGCATTTTATCCCTTGCTACTCTCATGTGGAAGGTTTATCTTGGTTTTGCAAGTGATCTTGGGTGCTCAAGTTCATCAACAACTCTTACAACTACTACTTGAATATTTTTGAAATCTATCAAAGGAGAATGACCTAAATGCTGAAAATTGATAAAAGATGTTAAATAATGAATGGAAACTAAAGAAATGTAAAGTGTTTGAAAACATAGTGTAGTATGCAAACACATGATAAAATGACTTAGAAATAACCACGAAACAAAATAGAAAGTTGTGAAATAGAAAGTGTGCACCTATAAAATTTTTGAGGTTGGAGTGAAGATTAGAAATGTTGTTGATCCTAAAATTTTGACCTACTAGGACACTTATGCCTTTCTGGGCGACTTAGTCCCAAATCTGGAAAACAACACCAAAGCCCGTTTCAACTAGATGAGTATCCAAATCTATAGAAACTTCTAAAAAATAGGTAAAATGAGACTAAGTCACTATTGTTGGTGAATTAGTCCACTTTGTATTTTCTAAAAATCTGAAAGTGGAAACGGAAGCTCTCGGTCTGTACTTACTGTTCCTCTAGGTGTCAAATTCTGAAACTCTGATTTTTGGCACTATAAGTGAATTTTGTGGATATTTTGACCTATCCAACAAGGAAATGTCTTCAAAAATTTTGCACTTATTCTTCAATGATTTCCAAGCCTTCAAGATACCTAAATTTGCAAACACACAAAGAAATAAAGAGATATGAACGTTGAATTTTAGGGAATGGGGGTTTTCCTTGCTCAAATCCCTTTTAGGTAATTATTTACCAAATGAAGAAATAAGATGAACCATGAACATGAAATGAAGGAATTAGAAACTTTCCATGATGATTGATCTTGAATTTCTACAACAATGGATGAAGAATTTTCATGTGGTGCCTTAAAGCTATCTGGTGAGCTTAGAATGCTTCTAAAAACCTAAGCTTTCTTGACTTGAGTGGTGATGAGTGGTCGTGAATAAGATTAATGGTGGAATAACGGTTATAAGATGAAAAATAAAGGGGAAAACCTATATTTATATCCCGCTTCAAAATTTCAAAATAGTTGTCAGGTCGGGTGAAGGATGTTCAGATTAAGAAACTAATATCTCACTAGAATTTGAAATAATTTTGATTTTTGCCTGGAAGTGGGACTAAGTCTACTAGTGACTTTAGGTCCTAAAGCTGTGGGTGTGTATCAAAATTGAAGTAAAATTAATTGATGTTCAATGAGATTATTCTCTGAAACACACTTAAGTAGGCCATGTAAGTATATAAAGGGGTCATTTAAACATAAGAAAGGGTTAAATTATTGATGAAAATCCTATAAAAGTGTGAAATCTCATTACAACACTTTACAAAACTTTGAAATAAGGCTTGGTATGTGATAAAAAGAGGTTATTTGAGTGAATTATAATAAAAAGGTCTTAGTAAAGTGTGAAAGTATGTTACAACACTTCACAACACTTTTAAAAGACATAATAGAATTCTTATTGATTCACAAGGGTCCAAGACCTAATGTGAATATGTTGACCACATTACAACATTAAATCTAGGCAAAAACTAGCCCAACATCCATAAGAAAGACCCAAATGAGCGTGAAAATGTCTAAGGATACATTTTTTTGTGCTACATTTAGCCCCCACTTTAGGGAGAGGATGAACTTGCTTTAAACTCACAGTAAAGTAGACATTCAAGAGAGATCCAATCATACCAATGCAACTAACAAAGGATGACAAAGATCAAGGCATTGTTCAAGCCCCCAGGATCCAAGATCCTAAGTCAAACCAACATAACTACAAAAGGACACGCACTTGGTGAATGATTTGTAGCAAAATAAGATATGCAATCATGCAATGGCAAGAAGTAGAAGGAAGAGAATAGCCAAAATAAAAGGTGGATCAATCTTCTACTATTTTTCCAACATGATGTGGATCAAATCTAAGTTGTTTTTTCCAAAAATACACTCACTTTGAGGTGACAGAACTCTTGGTTGTCTTTTGGGTGAGAAGGCCTTAAAGGTGAGAAACATACACTCATTACTAGTATGCACTCACACACATGTAGGTGGCTATGGGTAAAGTCATGCCTCAGAATGGGCTTCCTACTAAACTATACCAAATTTATACAGGCTCTTTACCATTTATCTCTTGAAATCACATAGCCCATATCTAGCATGATAAAACTTTGTTAAAATATTCTTGTATACATTACCTATCTTGGTTTTTTCATTAAACTATGAAGCCTTTCTAGACATTAGGGGAAGGTTATTGCACTCTTGTTTCCAAATAACTCTTGATCCATGTCTTATATCTAATAGCATGACATTGATATCATGATCTAGGTATTGTTTACCTCAAATTTCATCAAAAATAACAAAAACATTCATAAAATCTCATCAAATTCCCAAAAAAATCAAAATCCTGTACAACTATTAAAATCCAAAAACATTCATAAAATTGTAAAGTCAAAATCCAAAACATCCAAAACACATCAAAATCCCTAAATAGGTCAAACATAAAAAATCCAAAAATAGAACCTTGTTGAACTACAGATCTCTGAGCTTGAACATAGGCAAGGCCATCATTGATGTGCTCCCGAGACACCCTAGGTCACTCTTTTAGGAGTCTATCATAATAAAATGGAATTACCTCAACTATTCATTTCTCATCATTAATAAGTCAAGTCAATTGAACTGCATGGTCTCTGCATGTATAACATAGGCAAGGATAATATTTGATTAGCCCCCGAGGCCCCTCCAATAGTCTTTTAGGTTAGGTTCTTGATCGAAAAACTTAGAAAACTCCTAAACATTCAAATATCAAAAAACACAAAAACATTTAAAATTTGAAAATCCAAAAACATTGGAAAACATTCAAAAGACCTAAACAATATCAAATATCTTAGAGAAAATCCTAAACAAACTCAAATAACCGAAAATGAAAAATATTCACATAAGCTTTCAAAAAGACCAAAAACAACCTCAAAATTTTTTCAAAAATACCAAAAACATTGAAATATTACAAAAAAAATCCAAAACCATTCATCCCAATTTTCTTTCACCCACAATAAACCTTCATCCATAATAAATCATTTGTCATCTTCTACCTTTGGCAAACAAAATGGAAAACAAGTGTCACAAATCATAAAGAGACAACCTAATTGTCAAAATCTAAAGTCTAAATCATAGGTAAATGCGTCAGTGAAGTTTATCAACGAATTATCATAAACCTCATCCTAATCAAAACATCTGATAAACATGTCCTAGGATGCATCCTTCTTGCAATGGACATCAACATCAGAAATCACCTTAGCTAAAGTTAAACTGGCAAGAGATACAAATAACACTGACTATTTGTCTTTGATCTTTTCTTATGATTTCTCTTAATGACCCATTCTAAGGACCTCTCGATGATGTCTCAATGATTTAGAGAGAAATGAATGGGGTGTCAATCATTATCTTTTGTTTGATGTGCTTGTGGGTATTCTTGTAAAATAATCTTGCCACATACTTCCTTAGTTGTGTGTAGGAAATTTATTTGGAGTACACTATTGACTATTGTGTATGCTTTGGTCTGATATATTCTAAAGCTTCTAACTTACATTCCAATGAGGTTTTCATATGTCAAGGTGTGAACAAGAACAATCCTATCTGTTTGCAAAGTCAAAGTCCATTACACTAGATACAACTCCATCCTAGTTATCAATACCTTGATGCATCGTGTCTATGTGTTATATCAAAAATAAGGAATGACAGAAAATCCCAATCCCAAGATATGAGAAAATCACCATCATCATGCATCTCTCATTGTCATCTCTAATAAAGTCTCGATGCATCATGGACTTGTTGGATCTCTAAATCAATCTTGAAATCCATGGTCAATCCATTCATATTATTCTTCTTATTCTTCTATCTTTACTAACAGATCTATCCAAGTATCACTTGTGTGTGATATATCAAAATATACATCAAGCTACCCATAGCCGATTATTGTCTATACATCCTAAAATTTGTCTAAATCAATATCATAGATAACATGCTAGCAATCCCTCTTCCACTAGGGAATAGTGGGGACATCTATATCATCTTCAATTCAACAATCTGAAAAGTTGCAACTCTTTGATTCAAAAGAAACTTGAAATTTCAAGCATCTCAAGCATAAGTTTGATTTTAACCTATCCTAAGCCTGATCAGAACACTTTATTCCCTAATTGATCTCTCGAGGGGGAAACCAACCATCTTTTGATCATATCAATATCAAATCATCTGATGGACTTTGTTCCTAGCCTTGCTAGCAAATCTTGATCAAATTACTAAATCAATCATCATTGGGATATATATTTCCATACAAATTCTCATGTTATTCAACACAATCCTTGCATTGTTGTGAATCCTCGACAATGTTATCAATTAATCAATTAGATCAATAAAACTTAGCTTGGCTATCAAGATCTCAAAGAGATCATCGATATTCATTTCTGCATTCTCATCAGCATCAAAATTAACAATGAAATCAGCATCAGTGTTTGAACCAATGCAACAAGTACATTGGTTTAAAGAGGGGAAAAATGTAGACACTCAAAAATGTCATGATGGATCACATTGGCTAACTAACATCATTTCATCCTAAAA
>VDFB02030484.1:0-14991 GCA_007258455.2 Sequoia sempervirens
TCTAAAAAACAATTGGTCGACCTTCTTGCATGAGCACTGCTCCTATCCCATTTCCAGAAGCATCACATTCCAAAATGAATTCCTTGGTGAAGTCAGGAGTGGCAAGTACTGGAGTTGTACACATAGCCTCCTTCAATCCCTCAAATCTGTATTGGCGGACTAGATTTCCAATGAAAGAATCTTCTTCAATAGAGAGTGGTGAGAGTGTGCTATGCTACCATAATTCTTCCTAAATCTTCTATAGTACCTTGTCAATCCCAAGAATCCTCTTAGTTTCTTAATGGTTTTCAGAATAGGCCATTCCATGATAGCCTTAATTTTGTTAGGGTCCACTTTTACTCCTTCATGTGAAACTATGTGTCCCAAATACTCCACCTCTGTAAGACCAACAACACACTTGGATGGCTTAGCATAGAGTTTATGATCGTCAAATTATTTATGTCATGAGATCCACATATTTAAAATGTTCTTTAAAGTCTTGCTATAAATTAATATATCATCAAAGAATACTAACACAAACTTTCTCAAGAACTTCTTAAAAATGGAATTCATCAAACTTTGGAATGTAGATGGTGCATTGGTAAGACCAAATGGCATCACTAAAAATTCATAATGAACCTCATGAGTCCGAAATGCTATCTTACAAATATCTTCCTCCTTAATCCGAATTTGGTGATAACCAGATCTAAGATCTAACTTGGTAAAAAACATAGCTCCATTTAATTCATCTAGCAAATCATCAATGATTGGAATTGGAAACTTATCTTTAATGGTGTACATGTTGAGCACTCTATAATATGGACACATGTGCCAAGTATCATCCTTCTTACGTACCATCACCATAGGTGAGGAGTAAGCACTTTGGCTATGCGATGATTCTGCCTCTGGCATCTCTTCAACAATCTTTTCTATCTCTCTTTTTGTGTGTGGATGCACGTAGGCTGATGTTCGATGGTTGGCTCCTTGGGACTAACTCTATGGCATGATCATGATCCATCTTAGGAGGAATTCCTTTATGAATATCTCCAAGAACAACTAAGTGACAATCAATTATAGCTTACAAATTTGGATGAGTAGGAGCATTAGATTGAGGGCTTCCTATGTGGAACATAGTTAGACCCTAAAATCCATCCACTCCTTTCTTAAAAACTTTACGCATTTGATGAGAGCTTACCATTTGTGGAGATTTTTCCTTCAACCCCCTTCTTTACTGTCCTCCCTTAGATTGAAATCTCATGAATGGTTCTTGGAGTTCATCTCAATTGTTCTAATGTAGTAAGCCATTGTAGTCCCAAAACAATATCTGGCACCCATGGATATAGCATACATTGGGGTAACAAGTTGATAATCTCCATAGATAATTTAATGCTATGACACTTCCACTGAACAACTAAGCGTACACCACCATCTGATCAAAACTTGGAAACTCACGGAGCTGGATATATGGAAACAATTTAGATGAGTAGCTAAATTTTACGTTAATGAAATTATAGGTACTACTGGAATTCGATCGACATTTACCTTCTTGCTTCTTTAGGAACCCCACCTTGAGAGTTTGTGGGCTTTTAGAGCTGAGGGTGCATGATGAAATGATTGGTTGAGAATCATGTGATTCCTCATTTTGACTCCCTTTCATCTTCTAGTATGGGTTCCTCCCTCTTTCTTCCCTCATTGGGACCTTCAATATAAAACAATTTCTTTTCACTACATTTATGTCCTCGACTGTATTTGCTATCACAATTGAAACACAAGCCTTTTACTCTTTTCGCCTCAATTTTTTATGGAGTCAACTTAGTAGGTTGTGTTGAATACCCTTTCTCTCTTGTCACATTAGCCCCTTGCTTCTTAGGAATCAAATACTTCTCCTCTACCCTGCGTGCTAAGATAAAAGACTCATTTATGGAACTAGGTCTAAACATGCGTACCTCATGTTGAATGTGATCCTTGAGACCACCCAAGAATAATTCATTCAAGTTTTCCTCCGTAATTGTATCCACCCTTAAGGATAGATTTTGGAATTGCTAAATATAATCCTTAACTGATCCTATTTTTTGAAGTTTAGCTAGCTGGTTGAAGAAGTTGTCTGTGACGCTATTGCTATATTGTGCTTGGAGTTCCTCTGTAAAAATTGACCATGAGACGGTGAGCCCCTTTTTACTTCGATGAGTGCAAAGCCAACAATACCAAATGAATTGATTTGGTTCTAGATATAAGGAAGCCATCATGACCTTTTGTCATTTGGGATTTGGTGTACTTCAAAAAAATTCTCCATTTGGTTTATCTATGTTAGAGGATCCTTACCATAGAACTTGCACATATCCACCTTTGGAAAGAAATTCCTAGATCCCATAGGAGTACTAAAGATTTTTTCAGTAGTAGCTGACCTAGAATTTTCACCTTGGCCACTTGAGAACTCCTTTCTTGATTCAGCCTTGTAGATGCTTAACATGTTTCGTATGTCTGATATATCTCCTCTTAGATCACACATATCCATCTTAATTAAGGAAATGTCTTCCTTGACCTTATTTATTTCCTCATTATGAGTAATATCCTTGATTGTTTCACCATCCTTATCAGGAGTCTTCCCCGGAGTGACATTCTTTTTACCCCTTGTTGAAGGCCCCGACATGATGGAAACCACTTATGTTGAAATAAATCACACAAATGAAACTAAAATTCTGTCAAATTTTTATTGTAATCTCCTTTATTATGCCTTCAAAAACCCAATAAAAATTAAACTCTAATTCAACAAGATGTGCGAGATATGTAGATTCCAAAAAAATAGTGTAGAAACCCTAATTCTACAATAATTCACTTAATTCTGCTCCAATTATTCTAAAATCTAGACTATAGCTTCTTCAATATGTTCTTCAAAAACCTTTTAAAAATCAGAAAAAAATTCACCAAAATCTGAAAGATATGCTCTTCCCAAAATCATCTTTAAAATTGAAAAAAACCTTGCCTCTATGGTGCCAAGATCATGCTCTGATACCACTTGTTATGAAATAACTTGCACAATAGAAGAATATGATATGAAATATGCTACAAATACTTGATAATAACTGAGAATAACAAGCCACTTCGAGGGGGAAAACCTCCAAATATCTCTAATGAGAACACACTTCACACTTTATGATCCAAATAAGACTCACAACCTCCTATATATACCTATTTATGCCAAGGATATCACCTAGGCCGATTTAGACACACCTATATAAGACTTAGGCTGACCTAAACAACTAAATAACAATATACTAATGATAATATGACTTATTAGAGAGTTAAGATAGCCACAAGCCGACTATTCATAACCCGATGTACAATAATATTAAGGGCGTAGCAGTGCTGGGGCAGATTTAGGAGATCTCCACATTATCTAATTACAGGGAAATACATCATTTATTTATTTTTTTAATTAAAAGAAATAATTATAAACCCTATATAGGATACATTGATACTTCAAAAGCCTCTGAAGGAATTTCAGATTATGCAAATATATGTCAAGTAACATTCATAAGGTTTATAAAACCTTGATCACTCTCTAGAATAGCCCATTAAACATGGGTTGTGCTTGAATGCACTACATAATTGATATAACACAACCACTCTGCATATCAACAAGAGTTATAGGCTCTTTATTGCAGCAAGAGGTAATCACTCTTTGATCATGCTATAATTACATCCTATCCTGTTAAACTTGAGACAACCTGAATGCACCCAATGATGATTGACACCTACATTATACAACCTGAATTAACTACATTATATGAGTGCCTCCATTTCTATCACAACATAGCCACATTAAAATTGGGTCACACATGAATGCATCTTGTATTTGTTATAGCACAACTGTGCCACATGACCAATACAGTTATGGATCACATAATTACAGTCACAAGAATTTGTTCCTCCGATGTGATCTTATGGTGATTCCACACAACAAAATCTGGACATGAAATTCTCAAAACCCTTAACCTCTAAAAATGAAATCTGATGAGATGTTGCTTTAAAATATGATTTTCAAACCTGGAACTACAAATCTGACTTCACAACTAAATTCGCAAAAGACAATGACTACCCTCAACTTTGATATCTTCTTGAATTTTTCTGATTTTCCCAAGAAAATCGTCCTTAGTTCTCCACAAACTGTCTCAAGTAGAGCAAAACACTGTTGCAATAAATCAGGCACAAACTCACTTTTCTTTATGTCAGCCACAATTTGATTTTTTTTAATTTTTCATGTTTGTCAAAAATTCGACGAAAATAATAGCCGACATTTCGACGAACGTCGGGGATAAACTTTAAAAAAATTGGAAATTACACAGCAAATTTTATAAGCACCAGACGAACATCGAATTTTACATATTTCGTCGGAGAGTTTCATCATATTTTGCAGTCAAATGTATTAGTGGGAAACTCAATGTTCATAGGATGATTTTCTTGTAATGGTGCTTCAACTAACTAATATGCAATTGCTTGTCCCTTGATTGGCTTCCTATCAACATATTGGATGTCAAATTCACTTAGCATCATGACCCACTTGGCTAGTCTTCCAATTAGATTAGCTTTGCTTAGAAGGTATTTCAGTGGATCTATCTTAGTTATTAACTTAATGGTATGGGTGAGCATGTAGTGTCACAATTGTTGGGTGGTGAACACTACTGCTAGACAAGCCTTTTCAATGAAAGTGTAATTGATCTCATAGCCATTTAAGGTTCTGCTGATGTAATATATTCCCCTTTCTTTTCCTGTTGAATCCTCTTGCGCTAACAAGGATCCTAATGATTTTTAGTTGTCGCTATGTACAACAAAAGTGGCTTTCCTTCTGCTGGTGGTATCAAGACAGGTGGACCCATCAGATATTGTTTCAATTGATTGAAGGCTCCTTCACATTTTTCATCCCAGCAGAAAGATACATTCTTCTGGAGCAAGTGGTTGAAATGATGTGTCTTATTTGCCAGTTGTGCAATAAATCTTCTGATAGATTGAAATCTTCCTTGCAAGGATCTAAGTTGGTTGATGTTTCTAGGAGGAGGCATTTCCATGATAGATTTGACCTTTGTAGGGTCTACTTGAATGCCTTTAGCCGACACAATATATCCCAAAAGTTTAGCTAATGTTATACCAAATACACACTTCTTGGGATTTAGTCTCACATTGAACTTTTCCAGTATGGTGAAAATCTTATCTACGATCTCTAGGTGTCCTTCTTTGGTGTAGGATTTTTTTCAAAAAATAATCTACATAGTCTTACATAAAAGTCTGCATTATGTCATTAAAGATGGTGGTCATGGCTCTCTAATATGTGGCTCCAACATTCTTCAATCCGAATGGCATGGCATTCCAGCAAAAAGTGCCCCAAGGACATGTAAAGGCAGTTTTATCTTGATCTTCAGGAGCAATTTTGATTTGATTATATCCTAAAAAACTATCCATGAGGGAGAGCATTTCATGTCTAGCAGTCAAGTCCACGATGATTTCAATGTTGGGCAGAGGAAAATCATCTTTGGGGCAAGCTTTATTGATATCCTTGAAATTTGTGCAGATTATGATGCGTTTGTCTAGTTTGGAAACAAGTATGATATTAGAAATCCACTTTGCATAGTCAATAGGTCTGATAAATCCTACATCTAACAATTTATTCATTTCAACTTTGACCAAGAGGGCGATGTGGGGATGCATTTTCCTTAACTTTTTCTTGATCGGTTTTGTTCCTGTTGGTAGTGATAGGTGATGCATGATGAGTTCTGGATCAATCCCTGGCATGTCGACATAAGACCAAGAAAATTTGATTTTCTTTTCTGTAAAGAATTTGATGAAGTCTGGTTTTTCTTGTTTTGTCAAGGATTTTGCTAGATGGGAAATCTTCACTGTTCCCTCATTGCTAATATTGATAGACTTGTTGGGTTCAATTAATATTTTCGATCATTCCTGAAAGTGCTCAGGGAGTGTGTCAAGTCTTCCATCCTTCAATACCTTAGAGAGGTTTTCACTGTTGGATACACTCTTTGTTTTTTCTAGATTTGATACTATCATTGAATATTTTTCATCATTAGATCTATTCCCTGCTTTGTTACAAGGTTTAATGGTGGAATCTGCTTTGGGATTGGTTGGACAAAGGAAATTGAAAATGGATTTGTTGTTTGAAAAGAGAGGGATATTGGATGGCTTAGTTTGTTCCTAATCTATTAGTTCAGGATGTACCAGGGGTAAGGAGTCATTGGATTGGCTAAAGTCAGATACAATAAGAGTCCCAATGGTGACATTTTTAGACAGTCCAATAGAAAAATTACTGTTTATAATGTAGCTCTCCTCTGAATTATCCATTTTACTCTGAGTCTGATCGTCTTCACTAGAATCATCAATGTGTGGTGATCCTATTTCAAGCGGTCTATGACCTAAAATTTGTCCCTCCTCATGTATCAGTGTATACTTTTGGACTACATCAATTTCCTTATCATGACAAGACTCTTCAGATAACAAATCCCACTCATACTCATTTGAATCAGTCTCATGAGCATCACTAGCTTGTAGTTGTAGGATTCTTTCAACAACTTTTTGTTTGATTTCTTCTCTCGATTCTTCTCTATACCCTAGTCCTATTTTATCTTTGGCTTTCATGGTGACAGGTTGGATTGGTTCTATGATTCCTTCTTTCCTTTTACTGATAAGACCTTTTCCCTCATATCCCATCTTTTCCATGATTTTCTTCCCTTTCCCAATCTATGCACTTGAAGTGGATGCTTGTGGTGATTCTTCTTCTTTGTATAACTAGTTCAAAACCTCCTTGTCATCTGACTCATCTACTAATGTGTCAGCTCTTACAAAGGTTCCATCAAATAGTGTGGCGGGTTGTGATGATTGCTGTCTAGATGTTGATGGCTTCCCATAAGACTTTGGAGAAGATCATAGTTGTGACAAGCATAAGGATTGCTAAAATGAATATTCCCCCATACCTTTGTATTTCAATTAGATCTTGGCAATTTGTTTTGATAAGGATTCAAGTTGAATTTCCTAATTTTGTGAAGTAGGATTTGATGTAATTTCTTTACTTGAGAGATCGATATCACCGATATCCTTATCCTTTGATTGGTCCTTTTCCTTAACCCACTTGGACAAGGAATTTAGTTGTTTCCAATCATTTGATAAACCCTGAGTTGGAGCTTCCCTATTGTGTGGTAAAAAAGTATCTTGGGTTGTCTTAAGGGTGTTACAATATTGGGGGTTATTTGAATCAACTGCAATAGTGATTTCCTGCCCATTGAATGGGAAATTCAAACATTGGTGATATGTGGATGGCATTTCTTTCATGTCATGAATCCAAGGTCTTCCCATGAGTATGTTGTAGGTTAGCTCTTTGTCTAGTACCTAACATACTATGTCTCTGGAAACTGGTCTAACAATTCTTTTTTCTCAGCTTCAAAGGATTTCTTCCAGTTAGCCAACCCTCTAACAGTAGGGCCTTTACCGTCATTCTTCACACCTTTTTTCCCTTTACCTTTGGCCAATTGTTCCTTCTCCATTAACTAAGAAAAATATAACCAGTCCTCTCTAAGCTCACTAATCTTGCGAAACAGGTCCTCCAAAGAATCCACACTATTCTTTACTGAAATGTGACAAGCATGGAGAAGTTTCTTTATATCCACATTGGTATCCAATACCTTGGTTTCTAACCTAGCCAAGCGCTGCTCACAAAGGGACTTGAAATCAGTGAATGAACCCTCAAGATCAACAATTATGTCAATTAGAATATTCAAGGTCGAACCCTTTGGAATATTCTACAAATTCTCCTTCAAACCCCTAATTTTTATGTTGACCCTATTAAATTCCTAGAGAGTCCATTTTTCTAGTTTGAAAGTGCTAGTAGCCCTTGCCCTCGCCATGTCAAGAAGCTCAAACATAGAGGTGGAATCATCACTAAGATAGGATAATTCCTTTGATAGGGGATTAACCTTTAGAGGCTCTAACTTCACATGCTTCTGCTCAACATCCTCCTCCTCCTGAACATTTTTCTCATCCTTAGTTTCCACATTAGGAGAGTTACGAACCGGGGAATCATCAATTTCCATCACCTTCTGTTCCAGAGCCTTCTCCTTGTAGAGCTCCATGGTGACCTTAATTGTATCCTTCGAGGCCTGGTTCTTCATCTTGGAAATGCACTTCGAAACCCTCCTAGGCTTATCCTTGGCCTCCATTGTCATCATATTCTCTTGAAACCCCTCCTCCTTACCACCAACCACATTATCATCTTGACCAATTTCCAATGCATCATCCATGGGTGTGGAAACCCTAGAGTCCACTTTCATATCCTCACCATCAGATTGGGACTCTGACTCTTGTAGAATAAGACACTTAGCTACTCGTTTATCTTTAGGATTACCCTTCCTCTTTTTTGAGGAGGTAGCCATAGGGGATAGGGTCTCTTGAACTTCACCATCTTAATTCTGTTGGTAAAACAAGGATATACAATTGAGAGGGGGGTGAATCAATTTTCACAAAATAATAAACTTTTCAAACTTTCCTTAACTTAATCTCAGATCTGATGAATAAGCAATTAACCATAAACAATTAACACATCAGAGAGACAGAGAACACCAATATTTGTTAAGTGGAAACCCTGTTAGGGGAAAAACCATGGTGGATGTTAGTCCACAATACTATACCCTATTAAAATTATAATGAAAAAAATAAAGGGGAATGCACATGCATTCAGGCACATTGCCTAGAGCTCACTGCTCAGTTACAAAAGGGGATCATTTCCCAACAATATAGAATAGGATTAAATCCAGAGGGTACAAACTGAGAAAATAGCTTCTGCACAAGCCTAATTATAGTTCTAATTAAGCACAAAAAACTCCTTCACTTTTCACTCAAACTACTTCACACTTCGCTTAGTCTTCTTCACATTCTGCCTTACAATTGAATGATATTCACATATACACACATAGGAGCACACCCAACACACTTTACACCGATAAAAAAATTGCTCTTATATATCCACATCATGGGTTACATCAACACCTTAGTTGGCCAGAAAAATAAAACATATTTGCAATGTCGGCCCAAATTTTCAATTAAATTTTCTATGTGGATCTAAACACTATTAGCCAATATAATGATGTGACTCAAAACAATATTCACGAGCATGCCAAACATTCAAAATTTTCTTTTCAAGGATTCACAACACGTTACCATCATCATGTCGGCCAGGAACAAGAAAACCTAAACATGCACAAGAAAAATCTTTGACCACAAGTACACTGATCAATATGGACCTACAAGAATGATGGAGAATGATCTAGAAGCATCCAAGAACACTAGGAACTAACAGAGAAGCATCCAAAACAACTAAGATTAGTAGAATCACACAATTTTCACTTAGGAACGCTGACAAAGACCACATAAATATTGTCAGACCACAATACGATCAAATCTACACACGGACCTCTGAAACTTCTGGTAGATGATCTAGATACTCTAAAAAATAAACCCTTTAGTCCACAACAGTTGATCTCCAATGTACAAAATAGGAAACCTTCATGACCTTCACAATTCCACTGGCAATAGGTAACTCTATAACTCTTCCTTTCACAATTTTCTCAATATCCTCCACATATACAACCTTCAATACAATGATGCTAATAGTGTTGACATCAATGACAACCATTTATTAGAAACACACCCACAACATCCAACACATTCCACTCCTCATCCTCAGCTATGATGGTATCTGGGCTAGAAGATCCTGACATGTCACTAACAATATTCTCCTTGCCCTTGATTGAAGATGTAGGGATAAGGGCTTTTATGCGCTCCATAATTAATAGAATAAGGCCCTCATGTAGGATCAGTGCCCTCCTATTTTTTAAGTGTGCATACACAGAGACGTCCATGGAAGACAAGAGAAAGTATGAAAAGGAAATAAACAACCCATGCCTAAAATGGTTTAAAAGAGTAAAATGATGGCCAAGGATTGTAGTAAACCTGCTTTCCAGAGTCACATATCACATTATTACTTCCACAATATTCACCCATATCTTCTTGAGAGACATCCACTCATAGCCCCAAGCCTCCATCTTGACGAGTTTTTTCCTTTTGTCATCTTTGAAAAATTGAGCCATTTCCTCCTCGTTACTCTTCTTGTCTTTGAATAATTTATGGCCAACCATAGACAACCCAGTCATAGTAGCATTCAACTCCTCATTGATATCAACAACCAAGCCCTTCATCTAAAGTTTGTGGTTGTGCCAACAAGAAAAAAACTTCGCTGAAGCATTCAGATCCTGACCATGCAATCTTTCCAAGAATGGCATAAAATTCCCATGTTGAAAAATCCTCCAAAAAATATGATTCTAAGTTACTCTCTAAACAAAAATCAAAATTATGATTCAATAGAGTAATTTAATTAATTAGTCATATTATTCCTATGACTATTGTATACTTTCCATCATAAATATTTTTACATCTAAAAATGAACTAAGAACAAAATAAGGTATGTCACAAGTATGTGTATGTACATAGATGAAGTCTATGTGCATACACATATATGTGTCTACTTAAGTTTTAGATTTGCACATACATTTTGAAATAAAACATTTAAATAAGATTGCATTCGAAAAATAGTTTTTCATTTGACATTTCTTGTCAAAAAAAAAGAATTAGAACATATCTATGCTAATAGTTTGACACATACTCTTTTTGCATTCCCATAACTGTGACATTATAGCATTTTTGTTCTCATATGAGCATTTATCATTTAAAAAATGCAAGTATTGTTTCCTACTAAACAGTTATAAAACAAGTTGTTTACATATGAACATTCATTGTTTAACAAAACAAGTACTGTTTCCTACTAAACAATTATAAAACAAGCTATTTACATATGAACATTCATTGTTTAATAGAACAAGTACTATTTCCTACTAAATAGTTATAAGACAAACTGTTTACATATGAACATTCATTGTTTAATAGAACAAGTACTATTTCCTACTAAATAGTTATAAAACAAGCTATTTACATATGAACATTCACTGTTTACAACTATTCAAAGCTATTCCAACTAAAAAATTTAATGTTCAAGTTTGTTTCAGCTACAAAGATGACTTTATTCAACAAAACAGTGTCGTTTATAAAGGATTATTCATTGTTTACATCATTTCAATACTCTTTTAGACTAAACAGTTATGTTTAATGAAAAAAAATATCATTTTTCCAATAGAACATACACTGTTTGCAATTTCTTATTGTTGTTCCAAGTTGTTTAGACACTAAATGACAATATTACATTTAATTTTTCATTGTTTTTAAAATAGAATGGGTTGTTCCCCTATGAACTAAAAATAAACAATGTTGTTTTTCCAGTAACAATATTATCTACAACTTCTCTTTGCCAAATTTTCAAGCAAGCCAAAATATTTCTCTAACAATCAAATAGCCCTATTTATACATAAAACATATTCCCTAATATTCAAAGCTTGAACAACTTTCATCCCTAAGAATCATTGTGCAGCTTAATAATGTAAATAATCTAAGTTGGTCATGCTTTTTGAGGTAAAACTTAGACAAGTATTTAGTCAATAACAAGACATGGAAGTTTTGAGTTGTAGCATAACTCATGCCTTATGAGTTTATACATTCATTCACAGATCACTCTAATCGACCATTTATATTGGTCTGGTGCATTCTTCTAGTAACAATAACATGCACAAACTTTGACCATAAAGACATGCTAGTTTCACCATAAGAAAATGACATGCAAGAATCTTAGTTGCAAGGAAATCTATCCTTTGATCTTACAGATCGAAACCTTCTTGGGTTTATTAGGTTTAAGAAAATATTTCACCACCTTTCCCTCTTGAATGAGGTGGAATTATATTACAAACAATGTGATTTAAGCCTTTGTTTAAACAACCATATATCAGCCCAACTGATATGATAAATGTAATACATATAAATAAATAAAACACAGGGTGATTACCCCTGTTCAAGGGATCGATGGTCGATCCTCCATGTTTTAAAAACATCATAAAAATGCAGAGATTCAAACTTAGAAATTTTGAATAACCATCACATGGATGGCACAAAGTTGCAAACTAAAGAACATACATAAGAAATTCTAAGGCTCGACCTAGCTATGAAAGCTAGCCACAAGGCTTCAAAATAAAACTCATATAACACTGGCCACAGGTCGGGAAACCCAAGACTATGGTAGATATCACACTACTCAGCTCAAGGCTATAGTTTCATCAAAAATACATTTTAGACTAAAATAATGCAATCGATAAATGGAAAGCTATCATTCATACAATTATAGAAATGATAAAGGAAATTGAGTTTTCTTTCTATGCAATCAATTTACTTGATAAATCAAGATTTGTGAGAGTCTGCCTTTTGATTTTTCCTCACCCACGAGCTCACTTTCTACTTTTTTCTTTCCTTCAAAACCCAACTTTCTTCGCCTTTGCGTTGAGTATCCCAAAATGGAAACAATAACAACACATTACTCTCTTCTTTTGCATGCCATTGGTTGAGGCATTATTTCCTTACCGTCGGCCACTACTCATTCGAATATTTCCATTATTATCATGGCAGACTATGTCCTTGATAATCTTATTTGATTTTCAACAATCTGATATTAGAACATTATTAGTTATTGAATTTGAATTCGACATGAAATTTGAATATGCATTCGTATATATGTATATGTCTGTATATATATGTCTGTATATATATATATATATATGTATATATATATATATATGTATATATATATGTATGTATTTAAATGGCTTCATTCTTATTTACCATGTTTTCAAATAATGTATATATATACATTTATATACATATATACTTTCATGTATAAGTTGTTTGTTTTGGAATGGCTTATACGTTCCATTATTCTATCATATGAATTAAGAAAGGAACCTTTAAATCTCATCTCGAGCTTCCATATACGTAATCTAAAAGAACCTCTTTCACTTAGTTTTCTCATAATGAAATCTCTTATCCTTTTTAAATCATCATTTTAAATACTTTCTTTTGTTTCTTCAAAACACAAAGTTTGAGTAGATGATTTAATCTACAAACCATTCACTTTCAATCATTGGAACAATTCAAGCTAGAAATTTATGTTCTCTTATATATGCAAAATAGATCAAATGCAAATCATCATGCCATTTTGTGGTGTGTGCACCTAGATTCCAACTGGCTTACCATTCGATCTTGCTAAACAATCCTACTTCAACCGTGTTCTCATCCTTCAACCTGTCACCCTGCAACTGCACACACTTGCACTTGCAAATTGATTAGTAACATTCAATTCTTGATAACATATAAAATAATTTTCCAAAATTTCATAAAGTCAACATCAGTCAACTCTTTTAGTCAATTTTTTGAAAAAAATCCAAAATTTCCTTTTATTATTTATTGAATTTCTTCAATAATTCAATTTACCATATTATAATAAATATGCAATAAAATTGGGTTATGACAGTTTGACTCAATCTATCATTCAACCAACTTCATCACTCACACCGATTCAACCTTTGACTACTAGTCTTGCAACTAGACTAGGAACCAACCTTGGTCTCACTCCCAATCTAGGAAGCAACATAACTTTGGGAACACAAGACACAACTACCCCCTGAAACAAAAATTGGACACCAACATTTCAGGCCCAACCTTATGTGTCCATTACAACAAGTTGCCAAAGTATTTGTATTGTCCAAACAAGTCAAGTGAGTCAAACCCCCCAAGTGGAACAACAAGGTAAAGTGAAATCCATCATACAGGGTCAACCCTTAACACAACAAGTTCAAACATCAAACCACCCAATTGACACATCAAATCAATTAGTTCCACAAGCTACTCAAACCAACCAAAAAAACACATCAAACCCCTTGGTCACAAATACCATCATTCAAACAAAATCATTAGTCCCAAATCAAACACAACAAGGAAATACATCCAATCCATTGGTTCCTCAACATCAAACCAACCAGGGGAACCCTTCCAATCAATTGATCCAAAGCCAAAGCATGCCATTAATATCACAACACCAAGTGGCACCATCTCAACCTTTGGTCCCTCACGTAATGAAAAATAAAATGGGACCCCAAGCCTACATTCCTACACCCCAATCTCAAAATTTACAATGAATGATAGCAAAAAATTAGGGACAAAATGTACCAAATCCAAATCTAATGTACAACCCTCAAAATTTCATTACACAATAACCACCCCATAATCAACTCAAGCCACAACTCACTCACACCATGATCCCTCAAAATCCATCACACGTTCCATAAAATTAGAATATCACAAGACAATAGATGCAAACAAGTTAATTTTCCCCTAACCAAAGCACCATCTCATTAAATCACAAGGAAAAAATGCATTGGCTTATCAACAACCCATTGTAAATCAACAAAAATATCAAGCTTAGTTGCGAGCACAACAAAAATAGGCTCAATTGCAAGCCCAATAACAACAACCTCAACTCCAAGTGCAACAACAAGCTCAACTATAAGTGCAACAAAAAGTGCAATTACAAGCTTACCAATTGCAAGCCCAATAATATGCTCAAAAACAAGTTCTTGCACAAAAACATCAACAAGGTTTGTACTACAACCCCCAACAATCATATGCTAGCACATAAAAAAAATTCTTGAACCCAACTTCTCAAGGAGCATACATACCTCCACCACTATCATGATCACATACACCATATCAAAATCCACCATACACCCCATATAACACACCCCCATATCAAAATCCCACATTTAACTCATCTACCATTCCACAATATACCACATATGCTCCACCACCAAATCCTCAAGATGATTTGTCCTCACAAATTAAGGTGCTCACACAAAAAATACAAGACATCCAAATGTGGAAAACAAAGAAATCACATGTGCAATGAGACTTGTGCCCATACCCTTTTGAAGGAAATATTGCAATGATACTGAAACATAAAAAAAAGGAGTT
>VDFB02030486.1:0-21340 GCA_007258455.2 Sequoia sempervirens
CCCAAAATGGCAGATAAGAGTGGACAAATAAAACTTAATTTGGTATAAATTTTATAGCAATATTAAAACTAAAAACCTAATATGTTCAGTTAACGGATGTAAAAAATGAATGAAACCAAATGATGAAAATGTAGATACTAGTTCCTTATTGGGTATGCGGAGTCAAATGAAATCTAAATGAGTAATTTCTTTCTAGAAAACATCCAAATTGTTTGGCATATATTTTAGTTTATAACTTGTATAAACATGCAAGATTATGACTACCAAGTTATTCTTAATGATCCAGATGAACTTCCCTGATTACTATGCTCAATTAAAAGGATTTAATCTATTTTTGAAAGAACCGATTAATCAACCACACAGATACAACAAATGTGCACTGATAAACTGAATATAAACTTGTTATATCAATTTAAATAACTAGAAAGCACCAACCTTGGAGACAACTTTAGTAATGCTTTCAATAAACACAACAGACAATTGACACTAGAAATACACCACCACATTAAATGATTTTCATTAATATCTCCATATTCTTAAACATGCATCATAGTCTCATATTTGTGAAACATTGTATTTTGTTGTTTCCTTCTATTCTATCTTATCTTCTATATTCTATCTCCCCCTCTGTTTCGCTACTGAAATAGATATTTATACATCAAATACTTGAAATGACGCATCCTATCAGAAATGTCATATGTTTAAATAACAAATAGATTAAAAGATAATCAGGCTATGTTTAGCCATAAATGAGTTTTAGATAGGTGATCCAAATAATCTCGATGTTCGTGCGTATCCGCATCTCCAACTACATTCAGGATTGTGATCTCCATCTTTATCATTTTCTCATTTTGCTCGCTCGCTTCTTCTAATGTTATGTCCTCCGTAGTAGCTATTTTCAAGATTGCATGTAGTATTGACTCACTCTCACCTTTCCATCTAGTCATTTCTTTTAGTTCCCCTTTATCATCAGAGAATGTAATCAATGTTTTCTTGGCGGCATTTATCAATCCCTGTTCATCCCCTTGCGATTCCTCATAGAAGTTTCGATGTTTATTCATAATATGATTTTCAGCTTCAATTGCTACACTATTAGAAACATCTCTATGATTTGATTCCTGAAACTTCTCCATAATCTGTCCATCCATCCTTTCACGTTCTTTTAATGTGTAGCAAGGGTATGTGAATATTTTCCCTAGAGTTTATTCAACCAAGATGTTAAACTGATCTGCCTTTTCTTGATTATTGCTACAATTCAATCATATTTTCCTTGGGAGTAAGCACCTGATCCTTCCCAATGATCTCTTGACTGAGAGCTTTCACTCTGAGTAAGCATCTTGGTTGACTTCATTGTAACACCTACCAAATCTTTTAGGCGATCATTTTCTCTCAACATTCTTTCGTTATTTATTTTGTACATTTCTCTCTCCTTAATCAACATCTGAATTCAGGCCTTGTTTAGTTTTGCAATGTTAATTCCAATTTTGTGGTAGCCACAAGATCAGCCTCTCCAACCTTTAAATTCATGACATGCCAAAATGCCTTTTCAGTGTCAATAACTATTGATTTCCTATGGGGTGGATATAAGGCCCAAATCATTAATGATCCTTCATCTGTATTGTATTTAGATCCTGCATACACTTTTGTTACCTTTTCTTGGCTAAGCTTGTGCGTAGCATTACTGTCTTTTAAGAAACTATCAAAGATTAGTGTAGAATCAAGATCAAGCCCAGGGAAGATCATGACACTGACATTTTCCAAAATTTCCTCCCCTTTTTAGGGGTCATACCTGTTATCTCCTCATCCACACATTTCCTTAAATCGTTTAGCAATTGCTCTTCATTACCTGTAGTAATATTATCAACCTTTTCCCTTATATCTTTTCCCTTTTGTTTATACAGAAATGCTTTAAACTCTGCGGAATTAACAAATTTATCATCAGACACAAATGATATGTATTCTACATGCCTTGCATCTACCTCTTCATTCTCTTCGATACTCAATTCTCTGGTAGGGCAAGTATAATGTTGAGCTATTAATCTAGATATTTTACTTGGTTGGCCTCATGGCATATAATCCTCAGATGCCTCCTCCCCAGAAGATAACAAATCTGCATCCTGCAACCTTTGATTATATCTTTCGACCACCATCTCTGCTTCTACCTCATCCAAATTTTGAATCATATCATCAAAGTGATAGGGCACATGTTGATACCCACCAAATTTTATCCTTGTTTTAGCAGAATGAATATACCCTTCTGGGTCAAAGTTCTTTCTGGGTGGTCCTCTCTTCATATTGTACTGCAACAATCTATCAAGGATCAAATTCTATCCTTCCTTGGCCAACACAGTAAAATCACCAAAGAATAATGTACTAGGCATGAAAGCTTGCTTCCCAAAGGAACTAAGATTCATAACACTGGAATAATCCATATGTCTGACAATTTCCAAATATGCAATTCTGTTCGGGACTGTCTTTGGAAAAATGAATGGGGCATCTTCAAACCCATAAACTCTAATCATAGTAGCTCCCTCCAAGCAATACCAATCTCCCCAATTATGATCAATTGGCCCATTGAAATCCTTTGGCCGAAGAAATCTCTTTATCTCTTCAGATAAAGAATAATCACATGGATGATTGTACAATTTGTACAATTTCTTCACAAAATATTCTTCAAAATGAACAAAACTAGAGTTGGAAAATCTACTGTCCCAAATAGCAGTCCATAATTGGACAGGTAATGCTGCACCTTCCTTATCAATTTGAGAAATTCTCATCTCCTGGGGCCACAGTCCCAACTCTTGTCCAAAATATAATACTATATGCATCAACAGTGAATAATGCCTGAGGTGAAAGATAGAAGCTCTGCCCTTGATTGCCATCAATCCAGAATCAAGCCCCTTAGAAATGTATGAGGCATAGTCAAATGGCCTAGAGTTGTGGTACTGGATATCTGCTGAGATTAGCATAGGCACAATTGACATATATTCTGGGGACATCCATTCCCAATACCTGGCCAACTGAGAAATAAGTGTATTTTATATAAGGTTCAAATAGGTCAACATGAAAAGGAGGCCCATCACTATCCTGTAAAGGAACTGGTTTACCGCCTTGTCTAATCCTATGAATTGGCAACCTCCAACCCTTATAAATCATGTCCATTCTCTAGAACTCCTTTTCCAACTCCTCACAAATGATCTTTTCATTGCAAACCCCTTCCAAATTGAAAACCTCCCCTATTGCATCCTCTGATAAATGTATTTGTGGTTTCCCGGACGGGTCACATATAGCTTTGAGTTTTGAATTATAATGAACCGCTAACAATTTTATCAATTTGCATTTACAAATACATTAGGGCACACCAGTTTTCCCAAGTTAAGCTTCCATGGGTTGCATACTGGTTCAAAAAATTTCTCCGATGATAGTGAAAATTAAACAATTCATACCCCCTTATTGGAGTCCAAACATCTCCTATGAATTTACATTTATCATCTAGTTTATCCATTTCTGCCCTAAGCTGAGCAGATCGTCTGGCTTTAGGTCCAGAGCCAGGTAACTGGTCAATGAGGTCTTGATTTAGTCTTCGCTCAGTGTCCCTCATGTTTGTCTCAGTTTTCTGCTTCTTTCCTTTCGGTTGACTGCTTTCACCATGCTTTCTACCTTTTGATTTTCCTAAGCCGGGAGACTCCATTTCCTCAAAATTACAGAAGTTAAAACTAGAGGAGTTAAGGCGCAAGGACTTACTGTATTTTCTTGAAGCCTTCGACTGAAGAAATGCCCTAGTTCTTGTTCACCTCTCCAATTCTTCCACTAGCAATTCCACACTAATGTCTCCAATTGAATTCTCCTTGTTATGTTCTCACGCCATTAATGTGCCAGCTGAAGCACGAGTGAAGTCTTTTTTTCAAACTCATACTGTCACATCAAATGTATTGTCGGTGAGACATTTTCAAATCTAGATAACCTTTTGCAACGTTCATTGCCTTTCGTCAAAACATCCTGTAGTCTCCCTGACACCCTGAAGTCTTACCGACTATCACAAATTGAATATCGCTATAATGTCTACAGTCTCATCGATATTTAGAGTCTCACCAATAGCTATCCTCTCAGTCTTATGTATATCGCTGTGACATTTCAAGTCGGGAGATGTTCCATAGATTATATTATGTCTTACCGAGATACACCCCTTGATACTTTCTGGTCGCCGAGACGCAATTACTTTCTCACCGATAAAACAACATTCGGTGAGACATATGAGTCGGAAAGACTACATAACTTCATCCCGATAATCATTTATAGAATCCCCTACGCTTGTCGGCAAGACTTGAGCGTTCTGATGAGACTTCACTCCGATGACTTTAGTCCGGCCAAAAATGTTTCTATATATATGAGTTCGTATGACTCATTCAATGATAACTTTCTTGCCGATATAATCTTTATGTCTGAGACAATGAAATCGCCTCGACATGAATTTATAGAAAATATTTAGGACTAGATGGATTCTATGGGACCACATGACAAAATATGGGAAAATGTTATGAAGAGGTATTTTTGTTTATGGTAAGGAATCATTTGAAACTCATGGCCATAAATCCTTGTAAACCTGTCAATTTGATGTTTTAACTCAAGTGTTCCACCTTCCATGTGGGTTCCCCATGTGCTCCTATTTTGTAGGAGCTCTTCTTGGGCATCCCCACATGTTCCTTTCATTTAGAATTAATTACAAATGTCAATTTACATCTTCATTTCATTCAAATTTAATCTCTTTCTAATCCTAGTGTTGGGGAACACTTTCCAAGGACTTAGGAGATACATGAAATATGTTTAGGATTGCAATTAAATGGCATCCTATTCCCAACAACAAGAACATAACATTGACATATTTTCCTTACAATTTCAATATTCCAAAGTTTGATAAATACAAAGGATGTGGTGACCCACGTGAACATATAAGAGAATTATATGTAGCTTTCTTAGAGGTTTCATATGACAATACATATCTAATGGCTCTCTCACTCTTACCCCCGTGTGTCAAGACATTCCAAGAACTTATCGACAAATTTTTAGCTCACTTCTCCTATAATATATAACATGAGGTTGTTATGACCAACTTTTACATCACAAAACAAAACCAAGGAGAAACATTCACATCCTTTTTATAAAGATAGAGACATAAAGTGAGTATTTGTAAATGACACATTCCAAAAAAAAGGCATCTCATTGCAAAAGGGCTAGTCAAAATCTATAAAGACAACAAGGACCAACCTTCAAGTTTTAATGACAAACCACACCTATGGGCTAAAACCAACAACATTACAAATGATGGCATCGTAGATACAAAATTTGTTCAAAATCCACAACCCTAACCAGATATACAACAAAATGTTCAAAATGTAAATCCTCCATGAGGACAACCACCAAGACCTAACAACATAACTTGACACAAATATACTCCCTTATGTAAACCTATTGAAAAAATCTTAAATAAATTGGTTCAATCAAACCTCACCAAGCTTTTAGAATTATGACAATACAACAAACAAAAATTCAAACCATCATGGTATAATGATAATGACTATTGTGAACATCATAGAATAAAGGGACATAAGACATCTAATTTGTATGAGACTTAAAAATATAATTCAAGATCTCATCGACCAAGGTGAAGTAAACATCAATCAACTCCTCAGAACATCTAGAAATAATGATCTAGGGATATACAAGAATCCTATCCCCAATCATGGAAATGGGAATGACAACAATAAGACAAGAGAGTATAACAAAGTAAATCATTCCTATGATAATGTTGTAGGAAACACTCAATATGTAAACAATCAAATTTCCATTGTAACCATTCATGGTAGAAATCCCAATTGTGGATTCACCAAATGATGAGGTAAGGTTAATATTCAAGGAGCTCCTCTATAGTTGAAAGGCGTAACTAAGGTACACCCTACCAATTATAACCTAATTGATCACCTCAAAAAGACTCTGACACAAATTTATATCCTAGAGATTATGAGAATCTCACCCATACATAAGGAAGTCTTAGGTAATGCTCTCTCACAATCATTTATACCCATTGATATAGATACAAAATAATTCCAACCTATGGTAGGGCACATGTCATCCACTCATCACCTTGTCTTTACCAAAAATGATCTTCCAACTCATGCCTATCATAACAATGCTCTACATATTGAAGTATTTATCCATAAACACAAAATCAAAAGAGTTTTGATAGATGGTGGTGCAAGCTTAAACATATACACTCTAAAAATTGTCCAATAATTTAAATACTCTAAAGAAGTTATCGAAAGACAAAATAGTATGACTATCAGGGCCTATGATGATAATGAAAGAGAATCAGAAGGAACAATTAGATTGCTTATCTAGGTGGGTCCTACAATCGTTGAATCCACATGCCAAGTATTGGACCTTGATCTACCCTACAAAATTATCCTAGGTCACCTATAGATACATTCCATGTAGGTCATCCTATCCATTTATCATCAATGCATATAATTTATGCATAGCGAGACAAAGGTTACCATTTATGGTGATCTCAAACCCTTTCATTATTGAAGGAACTTGGAAGAAAAATACTACAAGTTACTCCAAGTTCCCAACAATGATGTAGCTTCACATTCCACTTCCTATATTGATCCATCTATACTTGCCACATCATCCACATCTCATCAACCAATACCCAAAATCAAGGTCTAGGTGTGAGACAATGGTTGCAATGACTATAATCTCAAAGGATCCTTCTATGTCAGACAATTTTCATCTTCTCCAAAGACATATGGGAAACCTCAGCATATTGAAAAAACTTCTACCACCATCAAGTTTGAACCCACGGTCTTTTCTAAGTAGGGTGAGTTCAATAAAGATGTTATAGATGAAGAAGACTTTTCTAAATGGTTGTATCAATACGAACAAGAAGAATCTCCTCTTCCCATTGATCAAAATAGTAAGGGATTCCAAATGATGAAGAACATGGGATTTACAGGCTATGGTAGTCTTTTTCTACATCAATAAGGTATAAGATAACCTATTCTTTTATAAAAGTAATAAAAAAATAAGTGTCTTGGGTATGGTTCACAAGACAATGCCACCCCTAACATCAAAGGTATCTCTAGTAAGGAAGTTGTAATTTCTCTTGTGGTTAATTCACCTAATGGCGACACTATCAATGAATCTCCTATATATATTATTGATTTATTTGAAAATACATCCCTCTATACCATCACTAACCTAGCGTAAAATTTAAAATTTAAAAATAAAAAATAGATCCCCTAGCGTTAACCACAATGTGGCGCTTTTGGATCATGAAAAATCAAAATAAAGGACGTATCTAATGATGAAAACCTCTAAGAGGCACTCAAGGATGAAGGATTAGATCTCTCTAGAATCACTAAGTATCAAGAAAAATTAGTGGTACTTGTAGAGGAATCACAACCAATCAATGTTGGGATAGACGAAAAATCCTCAAGTAACATTTCATGTAGCATATTTAGATTCTGGAGAACAACAAAATTTTGCGGCATTCTTGGGGGAATGAAAGATCACTTTTTATTAGTCTTATGAAAATATTAGTAGGTTGGACACATGCCTAGTCATTCATCATCTAATGGTATATCCTAAGGAAAAACCAGTAAAACAAAAGCTATGAAATATGCATCCTCAAATAGCATTGCTTGTCAAGGTGGAACTACAAAAATTGCTAGATGTTGGCTTCATTTGACCTATTGACTACACTAAGTGGGTTTCAAATCTAGTACCCATTTCAAAACCCATTGGGGGCATAAAAATATGTATGGACTTCAGATACCTTGAAACAAAGCATGTCCTAAGGATAAATTTTCATTGCCTAACATTGACATTATAGTGGATCTCATGGTTGGACATGAGATGTTGTCTCTTATGGATCTAAGGATAAATTTTCATTGCCTAAGATTGTAGGAGCAACCTATCAGAGAGCTATGATAATGATTTTTCATGAAATGTTCCATACCATCATGGAAAATTATGTAGATGATATCTTAGATAAATTTATAACAAGAAAAGGTCATTGTGAAGTGCTAGCACAATTTTTTATAAATTGGAGAAATATCAAGTAAGGCTCAATCCCAAGAAATGTGTCTTTGTAGCCACTTATGGAAAACTATTGGGATATATAGTATCTCATAGAGGAATCAAAGTGGACCTTTTTAAAGTAAAGGAAATCATTGATATACCTCCACCAAAAACTCTTAAGCAACTTCATAGTCTATGGGGAAAACTACAATCCATCCAGAGGTTCATAACACAATTAGCAGATAAATGTCACCTATTCACACATTTTCTCCACAAGGATGTAACATTTAAATGGGATGAAAAGTGCCAACAAGCCTTTCAACATCCAAAGGATTATCTTGTATCATCGCCTATATTAATGCCACCAGTTCCAAACAAGCCTTTAATTTTATATATTAGTGGCTACAATAGCACTAGGAGCTCTTTTGGCACAACATGATGATTCAAGAAAAGAAAGAATAGTCTACTATATTAGTTGAACCCTAGTTGGCTATGAGATTAACTACACACCTATGAAGAGAAATTGTTTAGCAGTAGTTTTTGCTTACCAAAAATTATGAAATTATATCCTCAATCATCAATTAAAGATAATTTAAAAGGTGGATCCATTAAAATATCTATTTCCTAAGGCAACACTCATGTTGGATGGATAAATGGGTTATGATTCTCAGTGAATTCGACATAGAGTACGATGATAGAAAAATAATCAAAGGACATATAATAGTAGTGTATAGGAGTGAATTTGCACTCCCTTGAAAATTCCCCTTTTACATCCTCCACCTTAGAAAAATCAGATCTGACCAAGTAATTCCACGTCCTCATCCTGCACCCCATCCACTAGGCACTTTTTTTTAGTGTCAATGAGGGAATTTCTATCGGGGATGCGCGCGGATGTTTGCATGGCATGCTACCATCCTGACAGGATTCATTCCTTTGTAATTTGTAGAGGCGTTACGTTCTCCATTGGCGATGAAATGTAATGCCCCTGCATCTTCCTGTCGACCTTTGAACAGCTCTTTCCCTCCATTCTCATCTTCAAATGACTATATTTCTCCTTCACTTCATCTTCTTCACATCTCTTGGGTAATTCTTGATCTTCTACACACGATTTTTCTCACTCCATACCATTGCTACTTGTTGCACTATTTGCACCACAATTCCAACGTCACAACATCCCACATATTTTACCACAAAATTTGTAGCTTGGTGCCTAGTGAGGCTTCTTTCAATGTTGATGTTGTAGCTACGTCAACTCTACCATTTTTGTGGGCTTACATTCCTCTCTCATTGGCCTTAAGTGCCTTTGGTTGAGGGTGGTAACGCTTCCTTGTTTACTTTGTTGTTGGATTTGTGTAGCTTTGTGTCTCTTGTAGTATTCAATTCCATTTCCATTCTAGCATTATTTTCTTTATCATATTTCTTTCTATCTCTCTATCTAGCTATTTGTGGAGGTGGAAACACCAAAGTGGGGGTTTGACTGTGGAAAAACCCTATACAACCCCAACATTTTTCCTCTCTTGGCTGTCTGTAGGTGTATGTTCATGTGGAGCTTGATGGTGAACTAGACTCCTTGTAAGTTGATCTTTATCACCTTCATCCTTGTCATCTTCTATATCATTTTTCTATTTGTTTTAGTTATTATGTTAGTTATCATCTTAGTTAGCACTTTAAACCTTGTTTGCTAAGCTATTAGTATATTTTTGGCATTATTACTATACTTTTATACTATTTGGCCTTACAGACGCTAGCGCCCCTATGAGATGCTAGCATGTCACATTGTCATCCCTGGCCCACATTGCCATCCTCAGGCAGAGAGTTGTTTGAAGTACCATTCGGGTTCCAAAATGATGCTCATTTAGTCCCATCCAAACTCTCAGGATAGTAGAGTGACAAAATCACTTGAGAGTTCTCTTCATTCTCTATCATTGACCTAAAACATTCATCCAACCTGAGGTAGACTAGGGCAGCCTTCTTCTCTCAGCTCTTTGTGACCTGGAGCCTTGGTGTGGTTGGTCCCCCTCCTCTACAAGTAGATCAACTATTAGAAGCACCAATATATGATGAAAATCCTCTAGTATTGAATTTCCTAGATGAAGCAATATTCACCATTACTCCCAACAGTCAATGGAAACTATATTTTAATGGATCTCATATGGAACATGGCTCAGGAGTGGGAATTCTATTTATCACCCCTCAAGGTGATTGCATACCTAAGTCATACCGGCTAGATTTTCCATGTACAAATAACACAAGTGAGTATGAAGCTCTCATAATAGGGTTGAGAATGGTTATACAATGGAAAATCAAAGAATTACAAGTTTTTGGTGATTCACAACTAGTAGTGAGACGAGTCAACGATGATTATCAGATGAAATATGATAAGTTGATACCATAAAAAAAAAAAGATAGTTTTAAAGAATAATTCACTATCATTACATTTGAGAGAATTCCTAGGATCAATAATGAGGAAACATACATTATGGCTATAATTGGGTCTCTATTGGATATGCCACATAATAGTCACAAGTACAAATTCCTTGTCGAGCAACTACAAATACCAACATTCAAAGTTCCCGAATCAAAATTTGTTTGTGAAATTTTTGGTCCCAATTCTCCTTGGTACCATGACATCTTCCACTATCTCCAAAATGGAATCATATCACCCAACCTCGTTACCAAAAAAAACATTCAAGTGATCATCCTACTTTTTCATTATGGGTGATACCCTTTATAGGAAGAGTCTTGATAGTGCATTTCTTAGGTGCCTAAACTCAGAAGAAGCTACAACTGCCTTACAAGAGGTGCACAAAGACATTTGTGGGTTTCATTCAAGTGTCCCTACTCTTTCCAAGAATTTGTTGAGAACTAGATACTATTGATCAATTATAGAATAATATGTACATTAGTTTGTGAATAAATTTCTACAGTGTCAATGACATGGTGATCTCATTCATGCTCCAGCATAGGAATTACAACCCATAACTGCAATGTGGCCTTTCTCACAATGGGGGCTCAACCTCATAGGAAAGATTTCCCCTACATACTCTAATGGCCATAAGTTTATCATTACTGCCATGAGTATTTTACAAAGTGGATCAAAGTTATTCCTTTAACCTACATTACCAGTAAAAAAATTTCCAAGTTCATTTTAAACTACTTAATTTTTTGGTATGGTGTCCCTCAAGCCATCATTTTCGATAATGGAATACCTTTCAAGAACCAAGATGTTTGGAACTCTATTCTCAATACCATATCTAACATCATTTCTCTACACCTTCTAATCCTCAAGGAAATGGCCAAGCCAAAGCATCTAACAAAACTATCTTAAGAATTCTAAAAAATATTGTTAATAATGTTGGCCATGATTGGCACCTACAACTAAATCCCACCTTATGGGCCTACTGAACTAGTATTCGAACACATACTAGTGCCACACCATACTAGCCTCCATTATTGAGGGTCTCATTGCAACACCTAATTGATGATGAAAAATATTGAGTTTCCAGTTTGAACGAGCTAGAGTTACTAGATGAATGAAGTCTCCAAGCACTTAACCATATTCAATCCTATCAAAATTGTCTCCACTGAAGTTACAACAAGAATATCAAGGGTCAAAAATTCCATGTGGGAGATCTAGTCCTTAAAGAGAATCAAAATAATTAGATAGATCAAGATAACAAAGGAAATTTTGAACCTAATTGGTTAGGACCATTCATTATTACTGTAAGCTATGGATCTGGAGCTTATCAATTAGCAACACCTGAAGGTGACCCCTTGCAGGAACCTATCAATAGAATCCACCTCAAATAGTTCTATACTTAACCCATTGGGGTATCTTATTCAAAAATTCAAAACAAAATAAATAGAAATTTTCAAAAATAAAAAATCCAAAAAAAAGGAGAAATAGTAAAGAGAAAAATTGTCTTCTAGTGAAAACCACTTCAGTGGTGCTTAGGGAAAGTACCTTGGTGAAAACATAGCACTCAGGTGTCATGTGTAAATAATCACCATCCACCATCTATCAAAATGTGTTCCCATCTCACATATAATAAAATTCACTTCATTCATCTATCTATCATTTCTCGAATGACACCTATAGCATGGCTTGGTATTCGACTAGTATCTATCACCACCTGTATCACCTAGCATTGTCCTAGTCTCATCTCATTTAGTCCATAATAAAATGATGTTATCTTTAACTGGGGCATCTTCTCGAACCTACTTGTTGGATTGGATCCTTATTCATAACCTAAAACTCAAAAATCTAAAAACATTCAAAAATGTAAAATATATAAAAAAATTCAAAAATGTAAATATCTAAAAACATTCAAATAACACAAAATCCAAAAACATTCAAATAGCACAAAATCAAAAAACAACATCAAATATTTCAAAATTCTAAAACATTTTTAAAAAATTTAAAATGTCAAAAAATAAATCATTATAACTCAGCCATCCACAATAAATTTACCATCCATAATACACCTATCATCACACTCATCTTTGAAAAAGTAAGCAAAAGAAAATATGACAATCATCAAAACATAAATGTTCATGAAAAAATTATAAGCATCAATCATTGTTGAAACACACCAACTACCTACATGTCAATGACCTAAAGTATCTAATTTAACATCCAACATCGTTTCCTTAATGAATATATCATTCCTACAATAGGAACTAATCACGGATCAACAAACAAAAATCTCTCTAGCAAAAGATATAATTGGATTGTTATGTTTTCCAGTCAGTCTTTTCTTTTGATTTATCTTTTGCCTCATTCCATTGCTCACTTGAAGTTACCTTAATCTTCAATATCTTGGTGTGTCTAGAGGGGTATGTAATGGGGCATGGCCATTTCTTTTATTTGATGTGTTTTTAGTATGTTCTTGTAACATGACCATAACAAATACTTTCCTTGTGTGTGTAGGGGTAGTCTCAAGCAACACAATGACCTTTGCATCTTTGATTCTTTATACCTTTTATGCATTGGCCTAACTTTCTTTGAGGCTTCATTCTCTCACATGATCAAACAAGGTTTTCGTATGTCAGGTATGAATAAGGATACTCATGTTGTTTGTATTGTCAAATTTCATGTAATAGATACGGTGTCACCCTAGTTATTCATACCTTAGTGCATAATGTCTACTTGCTATATCAAAATAACAATTGTTCTACATTGTTTAACATAACCTAAAAGTAAAATCAAAATCATCTATCCTATCTCATCACATATCCAATAAAACAATAAAATCTATCCAATAATCATAGTTTTCTTGATACTTGATCAACATCATTCATTCATCATATTCTATTCTATCTATCCATCTAATCATATATTTTTTATTCTATCCTAATCATCATACTAATATCTCTATCCAAGTATCATGGCATACCCAAAAATATCCATCACATCTTGCATCTACAAAAAAATTAGTAGAATCATATATCCATATTATCATAGCATCATACATCGCCCATCCTATATAGTCATCATATGTAGCATCAAAAATACAAAAAATAATCATCATAATATAACATCATACATCCTACATCCACATATAATTATTATTGTCATAACATCATCACATATATCCATAACATTACATCATCACATATCAATAGCATAACATCATTTCATCCATGCCATCATATATCTTCACATCAAGTAACCATCAAATGCACACATCAAATCATAATCCATTGTCAGTGTTGTCATTGATGTCAACCGAGTGGTATTGTGGAAGGTTGTATGTGATACAATCTATGTAGTGATTAGATGTGTTGTGAAGATGTGGTTTCATCATGTTGATGAAGAATTCTGAAATTGTAGTATATAATGTTGAGAATGATTGTATTCTCTATCTCTTGATATAAAACATTGCATATGATTTGAAAGAATGTATGAAAGGTTTTTATGCAATTCATGGCTTAGGAAGTTGTACTGAAAATCTCTAGAGAATGCTTTGCATTCCTCCACATTTGAAGATGTATCCTTGCAATTTTAAATTTAGTCAGAGGCAAGTATGAAGTATGTATGTTCCTATTTTCAAAACATCTAAGCTACCGTAGAGGTTTTTCAGAGCTAGCAAAATAAGGATTGTGTTGTTCCAATCAAGAAGGTTCAAAGAAATGCTTCATATTTCTCCACAGTTGATATTGTGATATTGTGGTTTAGAGGATGAGTTTAAATGGTCTACATGTTTTCTCATTTCAAGTTTCAAATGTTTTGGGGTACCGCAAGTTGAGTTTTCAATGTTCTATCTCAAGACTTTTTTGGGGGGCGTTTGCAAGTGATGTTGGGTTCAATGTTTGTTTGCTTCTACCAACATAATGTTGTGTGAAGTTGTAAAAGGAGGGCATGGAAATATTTTTGAATATCATTTAATGCTTTTAATATGATCCGCATGATGTTATCTGGTCTCTTCGGTACTACTTATGGTCTAGAGTTAATATTTGGAGGGTTAAGAGTTTGTTGGGATGACTTAGAATGTTGAAGTGTTTGCACCCAAAAAAATTTGCGTACACTAGTGTGGGAATGTGTGCTAAGGTAAAATAGGTCCTTCTTAGCTCTTGGCTTGGACCACATTTGATTCCTCTTCTAGAAAATGTTTGGAAGCCAACTTATTATGGTCACTGCACGTTTTATGTCATACATTTCATTTTGGCCAAAAGGAGAAACCTTTTTGAAGCATGTGGAGGATATAAAAGGAAAATCAAGTGTGTGATCAAGGTGTTCGAAGTGTTTGATGTGTGATTAATGTAATATGCCAAAATCAATACACTAAAGGAAAAATAATGTTTGATTGTGTGATTATGTTAGGTATGCTAAAGGAAATGAGCTAAAGGTAGAAGTGAATGAATACTGAAGGAAGTGATTCGAAGGAAGAATTATTTGTGAGTAAAAAGTGTGTGCTAAAGGCAATGAGCTTAAGGTAGCAAAGTTGTTGAAGAGTGTGTGTTGAAGGTATTGAGTCAAATGCATTAGATATTATTAAGTAGAGTGCTAGAAGCAGTGAGCTGAAGGCAACAGAGTGTTGCAGTGGTGGTTGATCACATAAATTCATCAAGTGTTGTATGTTGATGTTGTAGCCTCCTTTTGTAAGTGTTGTATTTTGTAGGTAGTTGTAAACTTCATTTGGTTGAATCCATCAAACATATTGTAAATATTTTTTCATTTTGTGAGGTTGGATTTGGATAGCATCTCTAAGTAGCTTTTTCACTGTGGTTTTTCCCTCGTAGGGTTTTCCATGTATATCTGGTGTTGTGGTTTTGTGTTTGCAATTTGAATGCTTTATTTGTTTAAATATAGTAATATTTTTTTATTGATAAAATAAATTAGATAAATTTAAGGGAATATTAATTCAAACCCCCCCTCTCAGTATATTAGAGTGTTCTAATAATTGATATCAAAGCTGAGTTCCTTGGTGCAGCCTAACAACTGAAGGTAGATCTTGGTTTATAACACATGGCTCAAAAATATTCCTCCTCTAAAGAACCTCTATTTTATGGAAGTAATTATTCCCTCTGGAGTGTGAGGATGGAAGCCTACCTTACTACACTAGGGTATGATGTTTAGAGAGCTGCAAAAGACAATTATATTGAACCTGATCATCCTATTACATATGCTAATACAAAGAAGGCTCACTAGAACAATGCTAAGGAAAATAATTCCATCTTGAGTGGTCTAAAAAATTATGAGTTTGTTAAGGTGGTATAGTGCAAGACAACCAAGGAGATATGGTATAAGCTCAAAAATCTATATAAAGGGAATGACAATGTGAAGCAAGCAAAGTTGCAATCTTACAAAACATTGTTTGAGAATCTAAAGATGAAAGAAGAGGAAAATATAGCCAGCTATTGGCTTTGGGTAGATGAAGCAGTCAATGGAATCAAAGGACTTGGTGAAGATATGACTAATTCAGTAATTGTGAAGAAATTTTTGAGAACTCCCCCTCGTCGATTCGATTCAAAGGTCTCTGCTATTAAAGAAGCCAAATCTAACAAAGCTCGCCATGGAAGAGTTGTTTGGATATCTCACAGCCTATGAGATGAGAAATGAATTCCAAGGTAAACATAAGAGAGAAGTTGCATTCAAATCTATTAAGAAAGAAGATGCATCTGGTTCACACAATGAATTTGATTAATAAGAAGAAAACTTTGTGAGAAAGGTAAAGAACAGATCAAGCAAGTATAAAGGTAAATTACCTTTCAAATGTTATATTTATGGAAGATTTGGGCATTATCCTTCTAAATGTCCTTTTGGAGAAAATGAAAGTAGTAGCAAGGGTTTTAAGAGAAACAATTTTAGGAGGAACCTTCTCTCCAAAGGATAATACTACTCATTAGATGAGGGGGACAACTGCTCATCAGATGATGATGTAGGAGAATCTCTATTCATGGCCACTATGATCTCTGGAAGTTAAAGAAAGACTGTGGATGAAGAAGAAAGTGAAGTTTACTTTGAAGGTGAACTTTTTTCTGCTCTTGAAGACCTAGACTGTGCAAGGAAAGAGAACAAAACACAAAATTCCCTGATTGAAGCTAAGATTAAAAAATGCAAAAATATTGAGAAAGAAATCCTTTTACTCAAAAAGGAGTTGGATAAAGCAATGTCTGGAAATCCAGAAATTGATATTATACCTCAAGGAAGATCTCACCATGCAAGAAGTGTCTCTAAAAATAGGTTCAATAATGTATTTTTTGGTTATTGTTTCATTTGCAATAAGTATAGTCATGAGGGTATAGATTGCATGTCTGAAATGAATAGAAAAATATTGTAAGTAAAATTTATCTTGCTTCATTAGTGGATGTAAATGTGGTATGTCAAATCTACAACAATATTGGACATATAGTAAAATATTGTAGAGGTGATTTAGAAATTCAAAAGGCAGATGATGTTGAGCAAGTTAAGGAAACAAACAATGAGGTTGAAAATTCAATGGTTGTCCAAACAACATTTCATGCTCAAGGAAAAATAAATATTTGGGTGATAGACAGTGGATGTTCAAGTGACATGATAGGTGGAAGAAGGATGAGCAAGGATGTGAAATCAGAAGGGAAAAATCTAGTAGATTGGTGGCAGAAGGTTCTAGGACAAAAAAGAAAATTGTACAACTTAAAGGGTGCTAATGGAAGAATATATTTTGGGACAGACAAGTGAATGTTGGTTGTGACACACAAGGATGGCACACATCAACTTTGATAACCTTGTGAAGATTATCTTCATGCAAGAAATGAGAGATATTCCAAAGATTATCAAGCCTACAAGCACCATGTGTAAAGAATGTTAGATTGGGAAGCAGACAAGAATAAGGTTCAAAACCAAGGAGTATTCTTCTACTAGAGATTGGATTGGTATATACTGATATGTATAGGCCTACCAAGACAAAGATCCTCCAAGGTGAAAGGTATTTCAAGTTACTCATTGATGATTTCACTAGGATGACATGGGTTACATTCTTAAAAACAAATCAAAAGCTTTCAGTAGGTTTTGAGATTTTTAAATCAATGGTTGAAAATGAAATGAATGCTAGAATCAATTTTTTAAGATCTAATATAGGTGGCGAGTTCACTTCAAATGAATTTGAGGAATATTGTGAAGAACATGGAATAAAGAGGATTTTTTATGTTGCTAGATCTCCTTAGCAAAATGGTGTAGTGGAAAGAAAAAATAGAACTATTTAGGAAATATGCAAGGACAATGTTGAATGAAGCCAAGCTACCTGATGTATACTAGAAAGAAGCGGTTCATACTACTATCTACATTCTTAACAAAGGATGACTAAGGGCTAACAACACTAAAATCCCTTATGAACTTTGGTATGGAAAACCAAAAACTATCAACTATTTCAAAAAATTGAAAGTAAATGTTATATCAAAAGAGATGAAGGATTGGGGAAGTTTGACCCAAGATTTGATGAAGGAATCCTTCTTGGATACTCAACCAGATCAAAGCTTACAAATGCCATAATAAAAGGAGAAGGAAATTAGTTGAAGATTTGATGAAGAGTCACATCAAATCACACATGAGCAAGAAGTATTTTGTTCAGATGAACCTGCCTACTCAAAGGAAGAAGAAGAAGAATTAATTGCAAGAAAAGTAGAAACACAAAAGAAGATCCCCAAGACTCCTGCCAAGTATGTTCAAAAGAATTATTTAGAAGATCATATCATTGGATATAAGAATGGAGTGCAAACTAGAAGAAGATTTACTAGGGAAAATGAACAGGTGAATTTTTCTTTGTTGTCAAGAATAGAACCAAAAAAATTTGATGATACTAGCAAAGATGAAGGATGGATACATGCAATGGAAGAAGACCTATTTATCAAATAGAGAAAAATAAGACTTGGGAATTGGTACCAAGACTGATAGACAAGAATGTGATAGGGAAAAAATGGGTGTTCAAAAATAAACTGGATGAAGATGGACAAGTTGTGAGAAACAAAGCAAGGTTGGTGTGCAAAGACTATTCACGAGTGGAAGGAATTGACTTTGAGGAAAAAAATTCTTTGGTGGTAAGAATTGAGGCTATCATAATGTTTGTTAATTTTTTTGTTCACAAGGACTTCAAGATTTATCAGATGGATGTTAAATTTTCCTTCCTGAATGGTGACTTGGAAGAAGACGTCTACATAGAAACTTGATGGATTTTAGTTATCGACAAACCCAAGAATGGTATGCAAACTTAAGAAAGCTATGTATGGTCTCAAGCAAGCCCCCAAGGCTTGGTATACGAGGTTGGACAAGTACTTACTTCAACAGGACTTCAATAAAGGCACCATAGATAGCTATCTATATATTAAAATTGAGGATAAAGAATTCTAATTGTTGTTGTGTATGTTGATGATATAATATTTGGTGGGAATGATGAAATGTGTAAGAAGTTTTCTGAAGAGAATCATAAGGAATTTAAAATGTCTATGATAGGTGAGCTATCATTCTTTCTTAGAATCTAGATTGCTCAATCAAATGATGGAATTTTCATCTCTCAAGAAAAGTATGTCAAGGAAATGCTGAAAATTTTTGGTATGGAGGATTGTAAACCAGTGAGTACTCCAATAGTGTGAAGTTTACATTTGAGTAAAGATGATGAGTCATCCAAGGCTGATTAGACTCTGTATAGGTCTATGATTGGGGCCCCACTATAATCAACTACTTCAAGGCCTGATATTATGCAAGTTATCTACTTGGTTGCAAGGTTTCAAGCTGATCCAAGAGAAACCCATGTGAAGGTTGTCAAGAGGATCTTTAGATATTTAAAGAGCACTCTAGATTATGGATTGTGGTATCAAAAAGGTAATGAATTTTCTTTGAGTGTATTTATAGGTGCTAATTAGGCTGGTAGTGTTGATGATAGAAGATGTACTAGTAGTGAAGATTTCTTCTTGGGAGACAAATTGGTCTCATGGTTTAGTAAGAAACAAGATTCAATATCCCTATCAACAACAAAAGCATAGTATATAGATACAATATCTTGTTGCACCCAAGTGTTGTGGAAGAAGAAAACATTGAAGGACATCAAAGTGATGTATGATGATCCCATTCCTATTTTGTGTGATAATACAAGTTTCATCAATATTTCAAATAATTCAGTGATGCATTCTCAAACCAAGCATATATCTATCAGGAATCACTTCTTGTAGAAAAGGTTGCAAAACAAGAAGTAATATTGGAGTATGTGCCTACAAAGGAATAGGTTGCATACATTTTTACAAGGGCTCTTGCTAAGGACACATTTGAATACCTTAGACATAAGTTAGGGGTTGTTGCCGCTCCTTATTTTAACTAGATGCATAGTTGGTGCATCTGTCTAGGGGGAGCAATTCAAGACATATTTTTATCCATGGATTGATGAGGGCTACCTCTTAGGGGGAGCAAGTAGTAGAATGCAATTTTTTGTGTAGATAGGGGGACCTTGAATGCTACTGCACAGAGGAAGACTATTTCCCATTGTCCTTGATGTCAAAGGGGGAGAAAATTGTATATTTGGTTAGTGTTGCCATCAATTCCAAAGTGGGAGATTGTTGCAGATGTTGTCATTGATGTCAATATAATAGAGATTGTTGCAAGTGTTGTCATTAATGTCAGTGTTATCATTGATGTCAATAGAGTGGTATTGTGGAAGGTTGCATGTGATGCAATTTGTGCAGTGATCAGAAGTGTTGTGAAGATGTGGTTTCATCATGTTGATGAAGAATTCTACAATTGTGGCCTATAATGTTGAGAATGGTTTTATTCTTTATCTCTTGACGTAAAATAATGCATATGATATGAAAGAATGTAGGAAAGGTTTTTATGTAGTTAGTGGCTTAGGAAATTATACTGAAACACTCTAGAGAATGCTTTGTATTCCTCTGTATTTGAAGATATAGCCCTATGGTTTTGAATTTATTCATAGGTAAGTATGAAGTCTGTATTTTTATGTTTTCATAACATAGAAGTTATTGTAGAGTTTTCTAGAGCTAGCAGAATGAGGATTGTGTTGTTGTGGTCAAGAAGGTTTAGAGAAATGTTTTGAATTTATGTGCAGTTGATGTTGTGGTCTTGCAGTTTGGAGGATGAGTTAAAAAGGTCTATATGTTTTCTCATTTCAAGTTTCAGATATTTTTGGGTATTGCAAGTTAGGTTTTCAATGTTCTATCTTAAGACTGTGTTTTCTAGGTTTGTAAGTGATGTTGGGTTTAGTGTTTGTTTGCTTGCGACAACATAATGTTGCATGAAGTTGTAAAAGAAGGGAGTGGAATTTTTTTTAATATCATTAATGCTTGTAATGTGATCTGCATGATGTTATCTAGTCTCTTTGGTACTGCATGTGGTTTGGAGTTAATTTATTGGGTTGACATAGAATGTTGAAGTGTTTGTGCCAAAAAAAATGTTATGTATGCCAACATGGGAATGTGTGCTAAGGTAAAATAGGTGTGTAAGTGCAAAAATATGGGGGGCCAAAAAGGGGGCTTAAGTGGCCACTTTTTTTTTTTCTAAAATTGGGAAATACTGACCTTGGACGTGAAATTGAGGATATTTACACTCAAAATTTTGAGATGACAAGGATCGTAATGCTCCAAGTCTACTTTCTAAACTACTAATTTATTTTGAAAATGGTTGATATTAACGGGTTCAAAAGAGGGATGCATAGAAATTGGTGATGTTTTTGTCAAAAAAACATAACATAGCAACTTTTGTGCGTACCTAGCATGGTGCACTTTTTTTTAGTATTTTTAAAATTGCTTCAGTGAGAAATTAGCTAATAGTATGTAG
>VDFB02030487.1:0-15576 GCA_007258455.2 Sequoia sempervirens
AAGTTTTACCAGTATACTTAGTTCTACATAATCCATTAATTAAATTGACAGAGTCCCAGGTGGTATTCCACCATAACATAAAGATCATAAAACAACAGTTTGATATGTTAAAACAACAGGACAAAACTTTCATCAAAAACAACAGAGCAACAACACCAAGCCATTAACTGGATTTCTTCAATAGGTCCCCATAATCTCCCATGAGAGCAATGTATTCTCTCCAATTAGGTCCCTCTGTCTCATCCAACATCTTTAGGGTTTCAGGTTTCCCCTGTTTCTTTAATTTCCTGGTAATTTTAGTTTCCCTAGAAGCCGCACCTAGCATTTCCATCCTCATCAATCTATTAGTTACCCTCATGAGAGTAACTAACACATTCTCCATATCTTTGAATTGTACCTAAAAAAAAGTTAGCCTACTTTTTAAAAATGAATTACTTAAATCCTTGGGTTTGTTCTCCATACCCAAATCCCCAACATCCTGTCCCAAATCTCCAACATCCTGAACATTTTCAACCTCAAAATTATCCTTGGAAGGCTCAATTTGATCTTCCTCTTCCTCTTCCTTATCCTCCTCTGAACCATCTTCCCCCATATCATAAGCAAATTCCTCAAAGTCCATGTCCTTAGAGTCTTCTTCCTCCCAAGCTTCAAATTCTTCATACGATAGGTCCTCCTCCTCACTCCCAGTCAATTTATGTTTTCCTTTTTTTATCCTTTGATGCTACTTTTTACAGGCGATCAAACCTTCTCCCCCCACTACCACCACTCCCTTGCCCTTGTAAATTTTCCTTTACCTCCTCATTTTGATTCCCTTCCTCTGTGATATTGATAACATCCCTAGGATTTATGTCTCTTTTAGGTTTCTTAGCCTTTGGGAGTTCTAGCAGCAAAGGCAAATGTTTCCTTTTCTCGGGCGTGGCTCTAAAGAGCTCAATCTCAAAAAAATTGTTTTACCCACTCTTCTACAACCTCGGAGCTGAGGGGTTTGACACATTGGTCAAAAGAGAATTACTTTTAGCAAGAATAAGCACATGCCTAGCAACAATTGCAGGGGGATGGCGAGGGATAGGTTCCTCTGCTGGGATTTTAGCAGTAGTAGGGTTTTCCTCATCTTCTTGTTCCTCATTATCTTCTTCAAAATGATTAGGGTTCACATTTCAGCCAGCTATGGGGTTGCCATGAGGATTCAAATCCAGGGAATATTTATACAGGGTAAGCATAAGACCTTGATGGAGAGGAGGACTGGCACCTTTTTCAATATTAAGTTGTAGTGAGGACAATAGATAGAAGGGAAAATTGATTCTCTCACCATGGAGGATATGGTTTAGTAGAGGGAAATGGTATGCATGTACTGACATATACCTACCCTCAAGCATAAAGTATCTCATAACAAACAAGCTAACTAAAGAAAAAGGAGGAGGGAGTTCCAATCTTGCATACCTGTTCTAAAATCTCTTGAGATTCTTCCCATCATGTAGGAATTTTTCAAAAAATCTCTGATAATTCACTCCACTTTTCTTCGCCACTTTAAGCCCATTATTCTTTAGACCTGTAGCTTCAACAATAAATCTAGTGGTAACCTCAAATTTCACTACACCAATGGTGACATTAGTAAGCTTAGCCATTAGGTTCTCATTGTATCCTTTCAGGGATTCAAAGAATGGAACCATACTCGTGTTCTCAAATATTCTCCATAAATCCACATTTTGTTTCAGGGCTTGACAATTTGGAGGCTTTGTTCTCTTCCTTGGTCCTCCCATTTTACTCCTTTGCAGATTCTTTTGTTGTGATAGGATTTTCTTGATAATTACATACACAGTCTACTTCTTTCTCAAAATACAACAAACTCTCTTATGCCAAATTACACACAAAGCCAATATAGAATGGTGAATTGAGAAGTTTCTTATGGAGAAAGCCAGCTGCACATTTCTTGGTACGCAAGTCTCATCATTATTCTTACAAGAATTTAAGTCCTTATTAAATTTCATACCTTTCCCCACTTTAGAGATACTAGAATTGTTGACACTATGCATTTCGGCACGGATAGCAATGACTACCCTTAGAAAATTCATTAATTTCATGTGATTTTTGGTCATCTTCTTGAAAGGAGAATTATTAAGATTACCTTCTATCGATATCTTACTATATACAAACCTGTACTCCAAATGCCATCATTACATGGAAAACCAAAAGGCACCACTTGGTACTCATTATTTTCGCATAAAACCAACCCTTCATTTTTGCATGTGTTATTCACTCTCAATTTTTTTTCCTTAGAATTAAATCTCTTAAACAATTTAGCATATTGCCACTAGTCCATTGTGTCCATCCCCTACAGCTCAGTGCCACATTGGTGGCACAGTTCGCAGCTTTATTTCCTTCCCTATACACATGTTGTACCTTACAGTTATTAAAATACTTTTTAATGACATTGAATTTGTCTATTATATTTCTTAATTCCCATGGTGGCACAACTTCTTCATTTAGAATATCCACAATTAGCTTAGAGTCAACTTCTAATATGACATTTTTGTAACCTAGCTCCTTTAGAGTATTGAAATCCCCTAGAGCAGCCATATCTTTGGATTTATTATTAGAGAAAACACCCATGTTCACTCCAAAGCCCATAATACAATCACCTTTATCGTTTCTTATTAGACCCCTAGCTCCAGCTTGTCCCGGGTTTCCTTTTGAGCACCTATCGAAGTTACAATTAATCCAATTTTCCTGCGGGGGGCTCCACATAGTAGCCATTCTATTAAGCATCTTTGACCAGTTGAGTTTGGTTAGGTCCTTCCTTATTCCCCAATTCTATTTAATCCTCATTTCTTTGTAGTTAGGCCAGGTTTTGGAGAAGTTGTATCTTCCAGCCTCAATGTTTTCCTTAATTTGGGATTTTATAATCAGACTAACCTCCCAGCTACTTCTCTCAACTTCTCTGAATATTCTATTATTCCTTTCTTTCCATAAACCCCAGGTGACAAATGGAGGAACTTGATTCTAGAGGTCAACAATAACATTATGTGAGAAGGGTAAATTTGACCAACTTTCAATAAAAAGCTTCAATGGATTAAGAAACACACAGTTTGAGGACAACAACAACAAGAAACGGGACCACACTTCCCTTGTGAATTGGTAGTGAAAGAGGATGTGAATCATCACTCATCTTCTTGTTTATAGAGAGAACACATATCAACCAATTGGAAACCCCTCCTAACTAGATTATCAACAATGAGAATTTTTCCATGAGCCGCAATCCACCAGAAATAGTTAATTTTAGGAACAAGGTTCTTTAACGATACCCTTCCCCAGAAATGGTCTGGGACAACAACTCGAGGCCTCACCATTTCTTCATAGGTCTTTTTGATTGAGAAACAACCAGAAGAGATGCCTTTCCAAAAGAGACTAATGATTTCAATGTTAAGGATTGTTTCTATACAAAAGAGGTTAATGATTTCAATGTTAAGGATTCTTTTTCAAAAAATAAGGATTTTATGATAGTCTTCTTTATCTTGTTCCCAAATTATGATTTGTTTAGTTTCTTCAATTTTTGCATGCTTATTTTTAAGTGGGATAACTATCTACTATCTTGGTGTACCAATTTCTTTCACCCTCTAGTAACAACTGCCAAAATTTTTTTTCCTTCTATATTAAAACATGACTTTCTATCTTAATGTTTCCTTCTTCTAAAGGTATTAAATGCTTCTTCTCCAATTAGGGTGTCTAAGTTTTTATATTCTTCATGGTATGTATCTTCTTTATGACATAGCCTTGACCCTTGAAATAGGTTTTTGGGAACTTTTAGCATGTATTTTTTTCTTCTTGAGTTTGGTCTAGATAATTCATCACTGTTAGATTGTGGCAGTAAATTTTTAAATTATTGTTGTACTCTTTCAAATGTTAATAGTTCATGGTCCAGATATATATTCTATACCTCCTAGGAAAATTTTGTGGGAGGTTATATATTCTAAAAATAGATTATAAAAATTTTAGATGGATGGTGGTAGAGGATTTTAACTCCCTTCTTTAACTTTATAAAAATAGGTTGTGACTAAATATTTGGATAGTATGACTAACTTGGCTGATTTTCTCTCAATAGGTGACCTTCTAGAAATTGAACTAAGTGTCCCTTCATTCACTTGGTCTAATAAAAGGGTTGGTAACGATATTATCTAGGATATATTAGATAGGTAACAATATTATCCTTCTAGAATCTACTAACTTGGATGTTTTGGATAATTTTTTTCTTTTTTCCCTTGTTAGAGTTGGCTCAAATCACATTCCTCTACTAATGAATTGGGAAATAGAAGTTAAGGGAATTTCCCTTTCAAATTCGAAATTATGTGAACTCTACACCTAGATTTTAAGTCTATGATAAAAAAAAATTGGAGCATAGAGGTGAAAGGTAATGTTATGTATGGGTTGATCATCAAACTCAAAAGTGTTAAAAATAATAAAAAATTCTGAAACACTCCTCAAAGAACATATTTGAAAAAAATGAGGTAGAATAAAAATAAAAGAAATTTAAAATAAAATGAAATCCATGGACATGTTAGATGTAATTTACTAGAAATAAAATGATATTCTTTGTAATCTAAAGAACATTATTGAAAAAGAGATAATATTTTAGAAATGAAAGTCTATAATTCAATGACTCAAAATAAGGTACAGAAACACCAATTTTTTCCATCATTCAATTATAAATCACAAAACAAAATTGAGCTAATTAGAGAGGATTATACTAAACTATCAAAAATGGAGGATATTCAGTAGTAAGGGATAAGATTCTTCTCCACTCTCCTTAATGCCATATTTTATTGATTTTTCTAATCTAGAATGTAATTGTTGGATTTCATTCCCTACTCATTATATCCCTTAAATGATGAGGTAATGGGTCATGATATATCTGAGGAGGACAATGATGTGTTTCCCTTTGACCCCTATAAAGCACCAATCCCTGATGGTTTCCCCAACCTTCTTCCAAAATTGTAGGGATATTATCAACAAGGGTTATTTCAAAGTCATCAAATAATTATTTGATACAAAAAGCATTCTAAACAAAATCAATAATAATTTCTTAATCCTCATACCTAAAATTATTGGATCCAATAATATGAAGGATATTTTACCAATAATTTTTTGTAGCATTATCTGTAAAATTTTATCCAAGCTACTAGTTTTGAGAATTTAGCCTTTCATGGAACAAATATTTCATTTTGATCAATGCGATTTTCTTCCTAGAAGAAAAATCCTAGATGTTATATTTGAGCATGATATTAAAAAATAGAATTTATCTTAAGTTTGATAAATCAAAAGTTGTAACAAAGCTTCTTGAGACTTTTTCCTAAAGGTGTTAAATTTTTTTGGCTTCAAGGTAAAAAAAAATTGATCTTGTTTAATGTTGTTTTTCTACTCCTATGTTTTGGTGATTATACATGGCTCTCATTATAGACACATAACCTCTCATAGCTGGGCCTTAGGCATGACCCTCTCTCCCTATAATTTTTTATCATATTAGCATAAATTAGACTTTAAAAAAACATTGCTTTAAATATTATAAAGGGAATCTTAAGAGGATTTAAGTCAACCTCTACTCTAAGCCCCAAATCCCACCAATATTTTTTTATGATACTATTCTCCTTGGAAAACCAATATTGTAGAAGCTAAGAGTTATAGATACATCTTGTCTCACTATGTGGCTTACTAAAGACAAAAAAAAAAATTTAAATTATTCTTCTTCAACACTAACAAACCCTTAAAAATAATATTTGTATTGTAATACCTTAGGATGCAACATATCTCAAATCCCTACCTCATACTTGGGAATTCCCCTTTGGAACTTAGAACAACTTAATTGAGAGAAAGACTACTTTATTATTTAAGCTAGAAAATTACAACTCATCAAAATATCACTTCAAATTATTCTAGTGTACTTGTTATCCCTTTTCAAAATTCCTTGGATTATATTTAATAAATTTTATTAGGTTTAAAGAAGAATTCTTTGGTCAAGAATGAAGGATAGAAAAATAATTTATCTAATTGCTTGGGACTATGTTTACCTCTTGAAGAGTCATGGTGGGATGCCATTGCATAAAATTAAAGAAATGAATAAGTTACTTATAGCTAAGATTGATTGGAATCATATGGCTATTAATAAGAGTGGTGTAAAATTATGAAGGCTAAATAATTGAGCAATCATTTTGGGCCTTCTTTTATTTCCTTATCTAATATCCCTATTGGTTTAGCCATTTGGAGAAATATTAGGAAAGCCAAACAACTGCTAAAAAAGGTCTAAGGTGGAAGGTGGGTGATGTGATTATTATCATATTTTAGGAATATCATTAGATTTTATAAATAATTGTGAATTCTTTCTTTGTGTATTTATCAAACAAGAAATTAGTGAAAATTTTAGAAGGTATGTTTTGGATTACTAGAATCTTAATAAGAAAGCCACCTCATGTAAAATATAAAAAATATTTCCAATATCATGGATACTAAAGATTTGGAGTGTCTAATCAATTCAATTATCCCTTTTAGATTTAATGTTTTCTAAATATAGGATGAAATTACATGGACAGTTATTCCAAAGGGATCCTACATAGTTAATTCTAGTTTTAATTTTCCCATGGACCTTTTCAATTGTGACTAAAAGTGGAATATTATATTTAATTAGAATCTTATTCCTAAAATCAATATATTTTGGTGGGATACTTTCAAGAAAAATTTCTAATGATTAATAATTTGAAGGACATGGAGGTTTTTCTCTTCCCAATATATACATCTTTTCTAAAAAGAAATAGGAATCAATTACCATATATTTATTGATTGTCCCTTCATCTGGAACATTAGATAAGTAAGCCTAAAATTTTTCAAAATTAAGCAGGCTTGATCCAAGGAGATCAAACCCATGGATGCTATTTCGATTCCCTCATATAATCACCCCACAGTATGTGAATTATGGTTTTGATCCCTTCTATATATCTATTGGGGAATTTAGAAGGAAAGGAAAAATAGCATTTTTAGGAATAGTAGTTGGCTTTACAATTTTTTATTCTTGAAGATATTTTGAGCTACATAAGAGAATTTTGATTGATCCCAAATCAAAAGGCCCAAAAAATTCCCCACCATTATTGAGAAGATTTTTTCCACCTATAACTTACATTCCACTTTAGATAATGTGGATACATTCAAAATTAAGAAGAGAAAAAATAATAGGTGGACTCCCTTAACAAGAGGTGGGCAAAACTCAATTTTGATGGATCATCAAAAGGAAATCTCAAGCTAGTTTTTGGGGGAGTACTCAAGAATAAGAAAGGGGAGTTTATAGTTTCTTATACTATGAATGTGAGAACTCACTCCATCGATTATGTTGAATCCTATGTAGCTGGATTCAAGGCTTAATCCTCACAAAAGATTTACATATTCCCAATATAGTGATTGAGGGGGACTTGAAATCATCATAGACATGTTAAGGTTGAAGGCTAACCCTCATTGGTCCTACAAACATATTATATACAATGCAAACAAGGTGTTTAAATATTTTTAAAATATGACCATCCTCCACATCCATACAAAAGTTAATTGGATGATAGATATACAAGTTGCTAAGTTGGGAGGCACAAGTAATAGTCAATATTACTAGAATGAGGAGGATTCCTTATCCCGTGATATTAGAACAAGCCTCACTAATGACAAAAATAATTTCTCTAATATTTTAGATGATAGATTATGCTCTTAAGGTTTTCTCTCTCATGTGGAAACTAAGAATCAAATACTATGGTAATTATGAAAGATAAAATATCTTTTTGGAGAAGTAAGTTCATAATCATGACAATTTTTTTAACACTAATAACAATAAATCACCCTTTTCATACCCAAATATTTTCATAGTAATTTTATCATTTTTTTAATGTATTAACACTTAGTATTACATGCTTTTATCTAGCTATAAAACCATGAGGGGAGACATTATCAAAATCCATCCTTCTTTATGTGAAAAATAAGGAACATGGGAATATCTTAAATGGGAAGCATTACCCTTTTCCTAGAAGCTATCAATGGGTATGACTTGATGCTCTTGAGTGAATTCACTAGACCTTCGAAAATCACAATGGTCTATGTCAAAGGTATCTCCTTCAACATCTTTGAAGAAATTATTGCAATAGCTATAGGCTTATCTACAAAGGATCTCAGTCTTAAAAAATGATTAAATTTAGAGACCGTCAAACATGAAGGTGTTCCTAAAGGGAGAAAAATTTAAGATTTTAGAATGGCTACAAGAGGGATGACCTCCCCAATCCCTAGGTAGACATGGTTGAAGTTCTTATGACGTATTTTATGCTTGAAGCTAGGTACAAAATAATTTAATCTTATCACTTCCTTGTGTTCAATTATCTTCACCACAAGGGGTTCAACCCGTAGTGTGACGGTAAAGTCACATACTTTGTTCATAGGGCGTCGTAGGTTCAACTCTCCCCATTCCCAATCGCACAAATGACGATGTTGGTTCTCTGTTGACGGTTGATCAAAGGATGAAAGGCAGTTGCAGTTCGTGGTCCCAGTCAACAGTGGTGTTCAAGCCACACAGGTCCCGTGATAGGAGCATGGAGTAGGCGCCAGGCGAAGGCAGTGGTAATCGTGCAAGGAACATTAGGGAGTGGATCCAGCTGGAAGGAGGGAGGAATGGAGAGATAAGGAGTGATTCGTGGAGTGATAAGGCAACGAAGCGATAAGGGGTGTCAGGAGGGATAAGCAACTGGAGTGATTGTGGATTAAAAGGTGGTCTCGCTCAGTGCACTAGAGAGATAAGGAGTTTGGAGGGATAAGGAGATCAACTTGGAGTGATAAGGTGGAGGTTGCTTAAGCTTGAGTAATGAGGAGAGTAAGGAAGTAGAGGGACGAGAGGAAGGAAGGAAGGAGACAACAGTAGGGAGGCAAATCAAGGAGATGTTAATACTTCAGCATGTACTTGGGGATGGGTTCCCCCATTGTGACCCCATTGTTTCAAAGCTCTAGTCAAAATTACCAAGCAAAAAAAAAAAATTATCTTCACCACAAGAAAAATAATATTTTCCTCTTCTTTTTTAAGCTCTCTTATTTTTTTGTGTTCAATGTATTCCTTGGGAAGGTAGATCTAGAGATGCACTAGGGTTTAACTCATTGCATTTATAGATTTGATTTGGTGAAAACACCAACCTCAACCCTTTATACTAGGTTTGTTAACCCTACTATGGTTCCTCTTAAACTAAGTAAAGAGCCTACCACTGCTACTTCTCCCAAGAGGGTGTTAATGTGTCTTTGCATCCCCTACATTTAAATATTATTTTGGTTGACAAACCCTCCAACCCAAAGCCCCCAAGGTTACTATACTAGTTCCACATTTAAATCCCCAATAGGAAAAAAACCTTACCCTAACTAATACCCACAATTTTCCTTGTGCCCATGATAATTTACCCATCCCGTTGAAAAGGGCAACAAAATTTTGGTTGTAGATCCCCCAACCAACCCCTTTCCTAGATCTTCTTAACCCCAAGGGATAAGACCAACCACAAAGTTTTATAAAAATGAGAAAAAATCCACTAAACATAGTAACCCCTAGGTTGTTGGTTCAAGAAAAAATGACTATTGATCCCATCATATGTAAGTCGATGAATATTATAAACTAAAACTACTCTAGTTGTGTCAAACTAAAAAAATATATATTTTGTTGGAAGATAATTTCAACCTTCACAAAAACATCATGAAATGGTTCCTATAGCAACTTCAAAATTCTAGAAGGATAATATAAGAAATTGAGAATTTTCTCAAGACCAACAAGGAGGAACCTAATGACCACTTTGTTAATGAACAATAGTAGGAAGTTAACGAATTATCTGCTACCTTCCAAAAATTGAAAATGTTGTAGTAAAAAATTATCATGTTATAAAGAACTCAAAATGATCTCAAATATGATCTTGTATAGGTGGTTGCATTTTTAAAAAATACCATAAAAAAGTCTACATTAGGTCTTTATGTGCTACAAAAGGAATTGCAAAAAAGGAAGGGAAAATGATACCTATATAGGGAACTATAAAAAGAATGTGACCCAACACTATGATTTAACATACTACTATAATTAAAATCAAGGAGGATGCCATGAAGACTTCCTTGGATGGTCAAGTCAAGTTCTTGAACAAAGAGTGGTAAGCTACCATTAGTTTACAAAAGTTGGTTGATATTAAGTTACTATGTGAGATCCCTTGCCCACAAGCAAGAAGTCCCACCTCTTAATCCCAGGAGCAGAGTCAAACCCAAAACCAATGAAGAGCAAACCCACTTCCCAAGCCAACTATACTAAACTTACCTTATATTTATTGATTTCGCAATCTTTATATAACTAACAACAATCAACAACTTTTAAATTCATTGAAGAACATATAGTAACAAAGTTTGTAATGATTTAAGAGATGGAGCCGGTGAGGGAAGAGGAGCGGGCAACAGTATTTGAATTCTGCCGAAGCTGACGGCGTTGGGGCTGAGCATTTTGTTCTGGCTTCGCGACCAGTGTTTTTTGTGTCGGCTGCCTGCATTGGGGACCATTTTGTTGGTCATGTTCGTGTGCTAGTTTGTCATAACTGTCTTTGTTGTGCAGGTTTTATCGCTCTAACTGGATTTGAGGCGGTGTCCCCTGAGTTATTTCTCTTGGTAGGACGTCTCCGCTCTTCATTTTTTGCCTTTCAAAGTCGACCTTCTTAGAGTTATTCTTTGTGGGTCTTTTGTTGGTAGCATTTTCTTAGATCTCAGCAGGGCAGTTTTGTGTTTTCTTGTGTTGCGGGAGAGTGTTTTTTGCTCTTGCACTCTAATAAGGCAGGGGCTCTTGGGTTATGTTTCTGGTCCTTCTATTGGATCCTTCATGTTCCATTTGCTGCCTATGAGTGTTTCAGGTGGATTCTTGTGTTGGGAGAAGTTTTCTCCATAGGTTCAAAATAGGGTTTTCTTTAATGGGGATGATGTTCATCTCGGTTATGCTGAAGTTGTTTGCCTAAAATGGGGTTTGGAAGATGTGGGTCTTGCTTTTTTGTCTCCTATTTTCTGGGCACCCAAGTTTATTTTGTTTTGGGTTGCTGGTATTTGTGTCTTCGTTGTTGTGGTGGAGCGAGTTGCTATTAAGTTGTGGGTGGTTGTCTTGCGCACACCCTTTTGATTACTAGGTTCATAGAGGGTGAAAGCTTTGTTGAAGAGGTGGAGGATCTTGGCCTCCACCTATGCTGGTATGGATGGGGATCTTTATTCCCAAACTTTCTTCTTCTTTTAGAGGGCTTATGTTGCTCTTTTTTTGGGGTTCTTTTTTTCCTTTTCCTATAGAAGTGGTCTGCTCTCTTATTGAAGTGGAGATAATCCAAGTGGAAAAGGAGTTGCTGCTAGGGAGCTTCTACTGCCCTTATTTTTGTCTCATTCTCTATTCTCCTATTGAGGTGGAGGTTGAGAATGGGAGGTATTTGTTTGCTCTTACTATGTAGTTGGTGTTTTCTGCTATTGAGGTGGAGAATCTCCGAGCAGATAAGATGGAGTTGCTTCTAGGGAGCTTATGCTACCCTTTTTTCAATTTTGTTATTTTTCCTCTTATTGAGGTGGAGGTCAAGAATGGTAGTGGGGTCTTGGGCCCGCATCAAAAGACAACGAATGCAAGTGTTATCAATCTTAAGGCCCTCATTGATTTCTCTTAGTTCATGGTTGTTCCTGAATTGGTTTGATTTGAGGTTCTTGTCTCTGTGTTTGTGTAGTTAGTTGTTTCTTGTTTATTTTTCTTGATGACTATTGTGGTTTGGCTACTGATTGGCTATGTTTTATCTTAGGTAGTGTTCTTTGTTATGATAGGGTTTTTGGGTCCCTTCAAAACTTGTTTGTAAAGGGTTTTAGGGCCCCTTCAAAATCTATTTTATCTTAATAAAAAACAATCAACTACTTTTTTTTTGGATATAGAGTCACAAGATCCCAAGTTTTATTTTTAGTTAGAGAGATATAATTTAATCACATTGCATCCTTCATCTTCTTATTTTTGATAGCTTCTTCATTAGAGGTTCACTTTCATAAAAAAACATTAAGGTATAATATGTCCATTGACTTCTAGTCATTTTAGATGAGGAAGGGTTCTCTATGTTAGCTTTTTGAATTAGGGTTTGAATCCATTTGGGCTTTTTTGTTTGATAATTATCCATATATTCCCCCCTTCAATTCGCTAGATTCATTTTATTTTTCTCTTCAATTCGCTAGATTTAGTTTTATTTAATCATATGAACATTTCTATTTCGTATAACATTAATTTTAAGGGATCATAAACCCTTAAAATTTTCCTTCATATACTACAAAGGTACACTTGAAAGAAGCTGGATGGATTTTTTTTTAGGTTATAAGTAGAGAAATATAAGGATATAGTGAGAATGATTAAAAACATCTCAATACTCCACATATTTTTTTTTCATAAGCTTACAAATCAATAATTATTAGCATAAGAGATAGTGCACAAATTTTATAAAGATAATATTCAATAGAACTATCAAAATAGTATCACAATTATGAGTTTACATAATAAATCATTTCCTAAAGCATTAGAGCCTACATGATCAATTTACCTCCAAAAATATTTGTAAAACAAATAGACTACAATACTTTTATATTTAATAATTTTTTTTATGATATTAATACAATCATGTAAATAATGGAGATGCTAATATGGAATTATATACCAAATAGTGGGATATGCCACCTTTGACTTGGTATCTCAATGTCAACTAAAATTTAAGAATAAAATTGTTGTCGTAAATAAAATATATAGATCTATTTAAAGTTCTTTGTATAATTTTAATATCATCGAAGAACCCAAAAAAATGCTTGAGATATCATCATCCTTTCTAAATTTCTTGAATGCAACAAGAAATAAAAAGTTTTTAACACTTAGTACTAAATTTAATAAAGGTACATTAAATTGGAACTATTTAACAAGGGAAACATGACCTAAATAACCCTTGACATCTCAAGGATAATATGGATTCCAAAATAATTACTAATTGATCACAAATAGCTAGAAAAATATTTTTTATTTATATAAAATATTCATAGAGAGATATGTAAACTCGGGTGGTAAATAATTCATGATTTACCAATCAAAACCTATACAATAGTGTGCAAAAAAAAACAATTAGTTCATACATATGTATCAAATGTCTTAGCTCACTACTAGTTGGGATAATTATCAATAAAGGAAAAAGAATAGTGGTTGTTTGATTTTAATTTTAATTATTATTTTGAATCTATTCATAATTTTGATTAGGTTACTAATTTTTTTGTTGTTACTAGGGTTCTTTGTGTTGAAGGATCTCTTATTATATTTATTTAAATAACAATCATTTTTCTTGGGAAAAATACCACATTTATTATAATTTCCAAGGAACTTAATAACTTGTATAAACGATTTTTCATTTTCATAGTTTATAGGGTGATTTTTGGTTATCACCCTTATTCCTAGACTAAGAATTTTTCTTTTGAGTGAACAATAATTGACTAGTGTTTTCTTTTGAATCAAAATTGAATATTATCTATTGTCCTTGAATACAAATTTTAGACAGTGTTGTAAGATCAATTACATATCAAATTCATCTTGATATTTTTAATTTAAGAGATGATTGTTTTTTAATCTCTCATAAATATTCATCTAAATAATGAAATCATATTTTTCTTGAATCAAATTGTTAATTTTTTTTATAAGATAAGGTAGGAAAATGGTCCCAATCCCTTGCATAACTAGGGAGTTCTTAAACATAACATGAAACGAAACATTGAACAATAGAAAAACTATTGACAAGAAGTATTGGCTGGTAAAACCAATCCAAACTAGGAAACAACTTAAAAATAGAAAAAAACCAAATAGCAAAAAATAACGCCCTATGATGAGTAACCAATGTTTCCTAATATTTGGTCCTTTTTAGATTTTTCTTGGAATTTGTATCTCATTCCTTCTAAATTGGTTTACGTTTCTTAAGCTCAACCTTAATAATGTCAACCCCCTAGACAACTCTTCTCATCATTTTATCACTTACTTTAACCATTTCATTCATTGCCTCTTCAATTTTAACCAATCTATTATGGAATATTTTGATATTTTCATATATATTCTCCCAGTTTTTATTAAACATGTCACTAATATGATCTTTTCTAATAATCTCTTCAATATTGATCATCCTAATGATAATATCATCCAACTTATTGATCATCTCAACCAATTTTTCATTGCCATTCAAATCCATAAAAATCATCCTTCCTCATGTCATCACCAAAATCTTCATTCTCCCTTTTAAGTTCTTCATTATCCTCCCTGTCTTCCATGTCAGTAGTATTAGGGGAAGGAGATACAATGCCATCAAAATCCTTAAGAGGGATTCAAAACCCCCTTCATCCTCAGATAGATCATCCTTACAAATAGGACACCTCCCACCTCTCATAGTAATATAAGCCTTAGCCACACAAGCAAGCATTTTATCCCCACCAATATTAGCATAAACCTCTTCAAGGCTATCATCCTTCCCTTTAAGAATATGCTTGGTAAGAAGGTCACACCAATATCGAGGTTAGTATTATCAAATTTGATTCTAATAATTTTCTCAAAACCCTTAGAAGGAGAACTTATACCAGCTTCATTCTCCTTTAGAGACAATAATATATATTCAAGGGAATCCAAAGTTTTATTTTTACTCTTATTACATTGAAATTTTTGAGTAAGTGTGCTAAAAATAGGACCAATATTATCAAATTTCAACACCATGTTGGATGTTGTGGTGTGTTGTTGATATGTGGTTGTCATTGATGTCAACACTATTAGCATTGTTGCATTAGAAGCCGTATATGTCGAGGATATTGAGAAATTGTAATAAGAAGTGCTACAGGTTGTCAGTGGTGAAGCAAAGTTATTTCTATTGTTGTGATCAGTACGTTGTTGTTCAGAGATTGTGGACTAAAGGGTTTCTTGTTGAGTATATCTAGTTTATCCACATCAAGTTTTAGAGATCCGCGTGAAGATTTGATCAAGTAATGAAGATTTGTATTCTGATAGTTTTTATGTTACTTTAGTTTGTGTTCCTGAATGAAGATCATGTGATTTCAGTTAGTTCAATTGTTGCAGATGCTTCTCTGGTGTTTCATGATGTTTTTGGATGTTTCTAGTTTGTGCTCTATTTGTGTTGTACATCCGCATTGATCGTTGTGCTCACAATATGATATTTTCTCTTGCATGTTCATGTTTTCAATGTTCTTGGCCGACAAAGGTGTTGAAGCGTGTTGTGGATCTTTGAGGAGTAATTAATTGAAGTGGTTCACATTTGAGGATGTTATTTTAGGTCTTCACTATGTTGTGGCCGACCTTGGTTGATTCACATGATTAATCTTTATTTTATTTGGGCTGACTGTTTATATTCTTTCTTTCTATTTTGTTGAAGCTGACTTATAGCGATGTAATCTCTTGTTGCAAATATATAAGAGTGATTGTTTTATCATTTGGAAGAGTGAAGGAGAGAAAATGAGAGTGAATGTGTGAAGTGTGCAAGT